>WNWK01007763.1:0-90838 GCA_009830355.1 Cherax destructor
ATATATATATATATATATATATATATATATATATATATATATATCCCACCGAGGCAGGGTGGCCCGAAAAGAAAAACGAAAGTTTCTCTTTTAACTTTAGTAATGTATACAGAAGAAGGGGTTACTAGCCCTTCTTGCTCCCGACATTTCAGTCGCCTCTTACGGAGGAAGAATTCTGTTCCACTTCCCATGGAGATAAGAGAAAATAAACAAGAACAAGAACTAGTAAGAAAATAAAAGAAAACCCAGAGGGGTGTGTACATATATGCTTGTACATGAATGTGTAGTGTGACCTAAGTGTAAGTAGAAGTAGCAAGATGTACCTGAAATCTTTCATGTTTATGAGACAGAAAACAGACACCAGCAATCCTACCATCGTGAAAAACAAATACAGGCTTTCGTTTCACAATCACCTGGCAGGACGATAGTACCTCCTGGGCGGTTGCTGTCAACCAACTTACTACATATATATATATATATATATATATATATATATATATATATATATATATATATATATATATATATATAATATATATATATATATATAATATATATAAACTCTCTTTATTATCGAAAATTATGACATTTATTAAGTCAATGTTTTCCATCGAGTTTTCCTGTCAGCGTCTTGTCATATTTCTCTCTCTCTCTCTCTCTCTCTCTCTCTCTCTCTTTTCCTCTCTCTCTCTCTCTCTCTCTCTCTCTCTCTCTCTCTCTCTCTCTCTCTCTCTCTCTCTCTCTCTCTCTCTCTCTCTCTCTCTCTCTCTCTCTCTCTCTCTCTCTCTCTCCACTAAGTCACAAATTTACTATATTTACTTGTTTCTACCTTCACTGAATGCGTCATTCTTTCATCGCATTTCACATTTGTTTTTGGAAAAAGCTTAATATACCTTATCATGCCTTACATATTTCTCATTTCTTGCCCCTAAACTCCCGTCACTGAAGTATTACATTGACTTAAAAAAAAAAAACCAGCCTAACTTTCGCCAAATATTCAGATGCTTAGAAATAATGCAGTATATAAATGACACTTCTGTAGTCGATATTTTTTTGACAGACATGTACGCACAGGGCTCCTGACCAGCAAAATGTGATCAGTCAGGAAGGTCTCTTCACAAAATTCAATTTTAATTACAAAAACATACAATGGAATCAAGTCAACCATGTCCTAAATGAAACAAGCTGGGAAGATATCCTAAACAACACGGATCCGAACAGTTGCCTAGAAAAAGTGAACTCTGTGGTTCTTGAGATCTGCTCAAGGCACATTCCATTAAGAAAAAGAAAGAGAAGATGTAAACTATAAAGAGAGAGATGGTCCCTATACAGACGAAGGCGAAGAGTCACAGAGCTGCTGAGAGGGGCCAATATATCTGAAATACGTAGAGAGGCACTGGTCAATGAAATTGCAAATATCGAACATAAGCTGAAGGAATCTTACAGGAGACAAGAATCAAAGGAAGAACTAAAAGCCATAAAGGAAATTGAAAAAAAAAATACTTCTTCTCTTATGCCAAATCTAAGGGAAAAACAACATCCAGTATTGGGCTCCTGCTTAGGCGGGATGGGACATACACAGATGACAGCCAAGTAATGAGTGAGATATTAAAGTCCCAATACGACTCAGTGTTCAGCGAGCCGCTGCCCAGACTAAGGGTCGACAATCCAAATGAATTCTTTATGAACGAAACGCAAAATTTGGTCATCTCAGAAATCTCGGATATTATTCTAACTCCACAAGACTTTGAAAAGGCAATAAATGACATGCCTATGCACTCTGCTCCAGGCCCAGACTCATGGAACTCCGTGTTCATCAACAATTGCAAGAAGCCACTATCGCGTGCCTTCAGCATCCTATGGAGAGGGAGCATGGACACAGGGGTCATCCCACACACACTAAAAACAATAGACATAGCCCCACTCCATAAGGGTTGCAGTAAAGCAATTGCAAAGAACTACATCCCATATCATAAAAATCTTTGAAAGGGTTCTAAGAAGCAAGATCGCCAAACACCTAGATACCCATCAATTACACAACCCAGGGCAACACGGGTTTAGAGCAGGTCGCTCCTGCCTGTCCCAGCTCCTGGACCACTATGACAGGGTCCTGGAGGCTGTTGAGGATAAACAAAATACAGATGTAGTATACACAGACTTTGCAAAAGCTTTCGACAAGTGTGACCATGATGTAATAGCACACAAAATGCGTGATAAAGGAATAAAAGGAAAAGTTGGAAGATGGATCTATAACTTCCTGACAAATAAAACACAAAGAGTAATAGCAAACAGAGTAAAGTTCCAGGCAGCCACGGTGAAAAGCTCTGTTCCACAAGGCACAGTACTCGCACCAATTCTATTCCTCATCCTCATTTCTGACATAGACAGAGATATGTAAGCTATAGCTCAGTGTCTTCCTTTGCGGATGACACCTGGATTGCCATGGCAGTGACTTCCATTGAAGATACTGCAAAACTCCAAGCGGACATCAACCAAATCTTCAAATGGGCCACTCAAAACAATATGAAATTCAACGAGGAGAAATTTCAACTACTCAGATATGGAAAACTTGAGGAAATAAAAAATGTATCAAGGTATACGACAAATTCTAACCATACAATAGAGCGAAAAAGAAATGTGAAGGACTTGGGAGTGATAATGTCAGAGGATCTCGCCTTTAAAGACCACAACATTGTATCTACCTCATCAGCTAGGAAAATGATAGGATGGATAATGAGAACCTTCAAAACTAGGGACGTCAAGCCCATGATGACACTCTTCAAATCACTTGTTCTCTCTAGGCTGGAATACTGCTGTACATTTAACGGCCCCCTTCAAGGCTGGCGACATTGTAGACCTGGAGAGTGTACAAAGAACTTTTACAGCACACATAAGTACGATAAAGCACCTAAATTACTGGGAACAGTTGAAGGTCCTTGATTTGTATTCCCTGGAACACAAGCGAGAGAGATACATGATAATATACACTTGGAAGGTCCTGGAGGGATTGGTACCAAACCTGCACACGAAAATCACTCCCTATGAAAGCAAAAGACTCGGCAGGAGATGCAACATTCCCCCGATGAAAAGCAGGGGCGCCACGAGTACACTGAGAGACAACACCATAAGTGTCCGGGGCCCAAGACTGTTCAACTGCCTCCCAGCATACATTAGGGGGATTACTAATAGACCCCTGGCTGTCTTCAAGAAGGCACTGGACAGGCACCTAAAGTCAGTACCTGACCAACCGGCCTGTGGTTCGTACGTCAGTTTGCGTGCGGCCGACAGTAACAGCCTAGTTGATCAGACCCTGATCCACCATGAGGCCTGGTCTCAGACCTGGCCGCGGGCCATTGACCCCCGAAACCCTCTCCATAACAATCAATGTCGCCCTCCTACCTCTTCTACGTATATTAAAAATTTCTTTAATATTCCAGTGAGCTTACTAAAAGTTCGATTGACTTTCAGATTTGCGTTCAACCGTCTTCACGAGTGGTTGTAAACACGCCAGCACTGCCCTCCTCCATCCACGACCACCTTCCCCACCCTTCGTGGCTTCTCTCCCCACCACTCCACCAGGGAGGGTTTATTATCCCTAGGACCCAGAGGCAGGGACATTTAGGAAAGATTCAGAGAGTAAACATTCCGTGTTACTTTCGGTCAGTTTTCCAAAACTGTTCACTGTACACGAGACAATTAGCTCATTCACTTAGGACTTAGCAAACCATCGAAAACTTTTAAATCCAGAAAAACAGCAACTTTCCAGCACCATTAAGCTAGTCATTACTTCCCATCAAGGCATTTAGAACAAGTGTAAGCGTCTTGCTGACGTAGCTGTTGAAGTCTGAAGTGCCTGGTCACTACACAAGTTGTGACCAGGGTTATATACTACTACTACTACTACTACTGCTAATAATAATAATAATAATAATAATAATAATAATAATAATAATAATAATAATAATAATAATAATATTAGTAATAATAATAATAATATTTTTTTCAAGTACATGATACAACTTATACAGACCATAGCTGATATCACTGACATACTATATAGAAAGCCACTGGTTATGCAGAGCATTTCGGGCAATTTAGGTTAATTTTGTCACCAGGATGCGACCCACACCAGTCAGCTAACCTGGAGTCTACCTGGAGGGTATTCCGGGGATCGACGTCCCCTCGGCCCGGTCTATGACCAGGCCTCCCGGTGGATCAGGGCCTGATCAACGAGGCTGTTACTGCTGGCTGCACGTAGTCCAACGTACGAACCACAGCCCGGCTGATCTGGCACTGACTCTAGGTATCTGTCCAGCTCCCTCTTGAAGACAACCAGGGGTCTACTGGCTAACACCCAGGTATCTACTTGAATATAAAAATGGTATACAATACCGACAGGTTGATAAGTAAGACACATGTGCAACAGTTAGGTAACTTCCGAAACGTTTCGCCTACACAGTAGGCTTCTTCAGTCAAGTACAGAAGAGTTAGCAGAAGCAGTAGAGATGTGAAGACGATGTAATCAGTCCATCACTCTTGGAGACGTAGTTTTGAGGTGGTCAGTCCCTCAGCCTGGAGAAGAGTTCTGCTCCATAGTCTGGAACAATGTGACATTGAAGCAACAATATGGAGACTTATATACTGTCAAAAGGCGAGGATTCTGCTAACTCTTCTGTGCTCGACTGAAGAAGCCTACCGTGTAGGCGAAACGTTTCGGAATAAAGATACCTAACTGTTGCACATGTGTCTTACTTATAAATCAAGTAGGTGAACAGGGACTGCAGGTGTCTTAAGGGAACACGCCCAGTGTTACCACTCGTACCGGAGATCGAACCGTGGACATACAGGACGATGTTTACAGACTCGTATTACCAAACATAAGCTAGTCATCAGCCAGGAAAACTTAAATATAATTCTGTGTTGAGGTGATCCTTGTACCTGAGTGGCTGTTGTGAGGTGGTCCTTGTACCTGAATGGCTGTTGTGAGGTGGTCCTTGTACCTGAATAGCTGTTGTGAGGTGGTCCTTGTACCTGAATGGCTGTTGTGAGGTGGTCCTTGTACCTGAATGGCTGTTGTGAGGTGATCCTTGTACCTGAATGGCTGTTGTGAGGTGGTCCTTGTACCTGAATGGCTGTTGTGAGGTGGTCCTTGTACCTGAATGGCTGTTGTGAGGTGATCCTTTTACCTGAATGGCTGTTGTGAGGTGGTCCTTGTACCTGAATGGCTGTTGTGAGGTGATCCTTGTACCTGATTGGCTGTGTTGAGGTGATCCTTGTACCTGAGTGGCTGTGTTCTGTGTTAAGGTGATCCTTGTACCTGAGTGGCTGTGTTGAGGTGATCCTTGTACCTGAGTGACTGTGTTTAGGTGATCCTTGTACCTGAGTGGCTGTGTTGAGGTGATCCTTGTACCTGAGTGGCTATGTTGAGGTGATCCTTGTGCCTGAGCGGCTGTATTGAGGTGATCCTTGTACCTGAGTGGCTATGTTGAGGTGATTCTTGTACCTGAGTGGCTGTGTTGAGGTGATCCTTGTACCTGAGTGGCTGTGTTGAGGTGATCCTTGTACCTGAGTGGCTATGTTGAGGTGATCCTTGTACCTGAGTGACTGTGTTGAGATGATCCTTGTACCTGAGTGGCTGTGTTGAGGTGATCCATGTACCTGAGTGGCTGTGTTGAGGTGATCCTTGTACCTGAGTGGCTGTGTTGAGGTGATCCTTGTACCTGAGTGGCTGTGTTGAGGTGATCCATGTACCTGAGTGGCTGTGTTGAGGTGATCCTTGTACCTGAGTGGCTGTGTTGAGGTGATCCTTGTACCTGAGTGACTGTGTTTAGGTGATCCTTGTACCTGAGTGGCTGTGTTAAGGTGATCCTTGTACCTGAGTGGCTATGTTGAGGTGATCCTTGTGCCTGAGCGGCTGTATTGAGGTGATCCTTGTACCTGAGTGGCTATGTTGAGGTGATTCTTGTACCTGAGTGGCTGTGTTGAGGTGATCCTTGTACCTGAGTGGCTGTGTTGAGGTGATCCTTGTACCTGAGTGGCTATGTTGAGGTGATCCTTGTACCTGAGTGGCTATGTTGAGGTGATCCTTGTGCCTGAGCGGCTGTATTGAGGTGATCCTTGTACCTGAGTGGCTATGTTGAGGTGATTCTTGTACCTGAGTGGCTGTGTTGAGGTGATCCTTGTACCTGAGTGGCTGTGTTGAGGTGATCCTTGTACCTGAGTGGCTATGTTGAGGTGATCCTTGTACCTGAGTGACTGTGTTGAGATGATCCTTGTACCTGAGTGGCTGTGTTGAGGTGATCCATGTACCTGAGTGGCTGTGTTGAGGTGATCCTTGTACCTGAGTGGCTGTGTTGAGGTGATCCTTGTACCTGAGTGGCTGTGTTGAGGTGATCCATGTACCTGAGTGGCTGTGTTGAGGTGATCCTTGTACTGAGTGACTGTATTCAAGTAATCCTTGTACCTGAGTGGCTGTGTTGCGGTGATCCTTGTACCTGAGTGGCTGTGTTGCGGTGATCCTTGTACCTGAGTGGCTGTGTTGAGGTGATCCTTGTACCTGAGTGAGCCGGGCGGAATTTCCGGTCCTATCCGCTGATTAATGTCGTTCTGTCTATTTATGGGAGGGTACTGGCGTGGCTCCTGGTCGCGGGCGGTGATTGGTCAGTGAAGTGGCAGCGAAAGCGTTGATTGGTTAGAGCTTCGGCAAGGAGATCGGTGATTGGCCAGTGCTGTATTAAGAAATGGTGATTAGGTCAGTGCTGTCAAGGAGAGTGGTGATTAATCAGTACTGTTGCAGGGAGAGCAATGATTGGTCAGTGTTGTGGCGGGGAGAGCAGTGATTGGTCAGTGTTGTGGCGGGGAGAGCAGTGATTGGTCAGCGTTGTGGCAGGGAGAGCAGTGATTGGTCAGTGTTGTGGCAGGGAGAGCAGTGATTGGTCAGCGTTGTGGCAGAGAGAGCAGTGATTGGCCAATGTTGCGGCAGGGAGATATGGGATTTGTCAGTGTTGTGGCAGGGAGAGAAGTGATTGGTCAGTGCTGTGGTAGGGAGAGAAGTGATTGGTCAGTGTTGTGGTAGGGAGAACAATGATTGGTCAGTGTTGTGGCAGGGAGAGCAGTGATTGGTCAGCATTGTGGCAGGGAGAGCAGTGATTGGCCACTGTTGTGGCAGGGAGAGCAGTGATTGGTCAGCATTGTGGCAGGGAGAGAAGTGATTGGTCAGTGTTGTGGTAGGGAGAACAATGATTGGTCAGTGTTGTGGTAGGGAGAACAATGATTGGTCAGTGTTGTGGTAGGGAGAACAATGATTGGTCAGTGTTGTGGTAGGGAGAACAATGATTGGTCAGTGTTGTGTCAGGGAGAGCAGTGATTGGTCAGCGTTGTGGCAGAGAGAGCAGTGATTGGCCAATGTTGCGGCAGGGAGATATGGGATTTGTCAGTGTTGTGGCAGGGAGAGCAGTGATTGGTCAGTGTTGTGGCAGGGAGAGCAGTGATTGGTCAGTGTTGTGGCAGGGAGAGCAGTGATTGGTCAGCATTGTGGCAGGGAGAGCAGTGATTGGCCACTGTTGTGGCAGGGAGATATGGGATTTGTCAGTGTTGTGGCAGGGAGAGCAGTGATTGGTCAGTGTTGTGGCAGGGAGAGCAGTGATTGGTCAGCATTGTGGCAGGGAGAGCAGTGATTGCTTAGCAATAGTTATCAGTTTTGGTTAGCAGTAGTTATTAGTTCTGGTTAGCAGTAATCTAAATCCAAGACAACAGTGCACAAGGAGTCATCGAGTTGCACTTTAACTCTATACAGTTGTAAGACTCACTTAGATTATGCTGCTCAGTTCTGGTCTCTATATTACATAGTTGACAAAAATGCGCTGGAAAACAAACAGAGAACGATGACAAAGTCGATCCCATACATCAAAAATCTTTCCTGAGAGGGATAGACCGAGGTCACTGAATCTGTACTCTCTAGAAATGCGTAGAATTAGAGGGAATGTTATTGAGGTGTATAAATGGAAGACAAGAATATGTGAAGGGCAGGTAAATATCATGCAAACAGTATCTAACCAGGACAGGACTCGCATTAGTGAGTTCAAGTTGGAAAAACTTGGATTGACAAGGATATAGGAAAGCATTGGTTTGGTAATAGAGTTGTGGATGAGTGGAACAAACTCCCGAGTACCGTCATAGAAGCTAAAACTTTGTGTAGTTTTAAAAACATGTACGAGTATGTTGAAAATGGTATAAAAAAAACCGACAACCTGATTATTAAGACACATGTCCAACATGTTAAGTAAAAGGGCACAAGTACAACCAATGCGACATTTTATTGTGGCAACGTTTCGCTCTCCAGGAACTTTGTCAAGACGTTACAAACAATACAGGGACTGTGTGTGTCTATATTGTTTGTAACGGCTTGACAAAGCTCCTGGAGAGCGAAACGTTGCCACAACAAAATGTCGCATTAGTCGCACATGTGTCCTGTTACTTAACATATTGTTGGGTAATTCTACCAACATCATTACAGGTCCAACAGTTAGGTATCTTTATTGTTGAAACGTTAAGCTTAACGCAGTAGGCGAAACAGAGGCACCAGTGTAGTGGTGACATGAAGATGATGTAATCAGTCCATCAGCCTTGGAGAAAAAGTATCTGAGGTGGTCAGTCCCTTAGACAAGTACATGCGTGGGTGTGAGTTGGACCTGCCTAGCATTGGCCAGTAGGCCTATAGTACTGCTTCTTCCTTCTTATCTTCTCATCTTAGTGATAAATTAGACACATATGCAACACTTGGGTTGCACATGTGTCTAATTTATCAATTTGTCGGTTCTCTGAATCATTTACCTACATTTTTATGTTAGTGTTATGGCAACGACAGCGTTGATTGGTTAGAACTTTGGTAGGGAGAGCAATGATTGGTCAGTGCTGTGGCATGGAGAGCGATGATTGGCCAGTCGCTGGAATAACATTACGTCAGTATTAATGACTCGTGCATTATTTATTATGTTACTTCATCAATAACGTCTGCGTTATGAAGTGTGATTGCACTGGTATACGTCATTATTTACGTTACCTGCAACGTCAAACAGTGTACGACGTAATTACAAAATTAAATACAGCATCATTCCTACCAGTTATATAACAGCTGACTACGAGACTACGAGAAATAAAGTCGGGAATCATGGCACAAATTTGTGATGAGTTGAGCAGCGGTTGTTAAATTGTCAGAACAACAGTGTAGGAGCGAGCGTCGCAAGCCACGCAGTGATTGGTGCAGAGCGGCGGCACCGCAGAAAAATGACTGGCTAGCCTCTACGAGATTTAAAAGCGGCATGATAATTGGCCGGGTTCTACAAAACGAGCTCCGCAATTGGCCGAGTTTTGAGTCCTCCCCTCTCCTCCCACCCCCCCTTCCCTAAAAAACCCCGGGATGTTAGCAGCTCCGGTTTTGACCACTGGCGGCCGAGGAAGCCAGACCCAGGGTGGTTTTTCTTGGTATTAAATAACATAACTAACGTAAATAGCCGCATTAATGGCTTGTTATGGGTATCATTAGGGTGGAAAACTGTTATTTCCGGGAGGTAGAGAGAACAGCGGCGGGTGTCCACGCGACGCACGCCACACCATTATGGAAATCAATATATTCCGGCGTATAATTTCGATACATGAATATAACGCAGCCAAGAATATGTACTTGATTACTTCCATATTTTTTTTCTGCCAGTTTTGATCTTAACTCGTAAAATAGGTCAGCTGATATTAATACCTCACAGGCGTTTTTTAAAGTATATTGTTTATAAGGCAATATTATTAACTTGTCATTACGGTAGTGAACGCAAGGAACAACACTGTATTGTAACACTCAGTAACACTCAGAACACCACCACAACACAACACCCTCACCACAACCACCACCACCACCCTCACCACCACCACCACCCTCACCACATCACCACCACCGCCACCACCGCCATTATCACCATCACCACCATCACCACCACAATCACCACCACCACCACCACCCTCACCACCACCATCACCACCACACCACCCTCACCACCACCACCCTCACCACCACCACCATCACTACCACACCACCATCACCACCACCCTCACCACCACCACCCTCACCACCACCACCACCATCACAACCACACCACCACCACCACCATCACAACCACACCACCACCGCCACCATCACCACCACCATCATCACCACCGCCACCATCACCACCACCACTCTCCTATACCACCACCAGCAACTACGTGGGAGGCTGGAGGGTTGTGGTGCTACTGAAGAGTGAGACAGTCGGTATGAGAATGAACTTGTGGATCGTAGTGAGATTTGTTGCCTTTGCATAAATGGATTAGAAAACTGACAGTTGATGAATGAGACATTTGTGCAACATTTGGGTACCTTAATTCTGGAGGGTGGCTTCCTCAGTCCAACATAGAAAGAAAAAAGGTGGAAGATGAGGAGGACTTTTGAGGTAATCGGTCCCTCAGCCTGGAGTTGGTGTGTTCACTCCCTCAGCCTGGAGTTGGTGTGTTCACTCCCTCGGTCTTGACACACACAAAACACTGTCCAGAATAAAGATATTCAAATGTTGTACAAGTGTCTCATTTATCAGATTTTTTTATCGTTTTATCTTTTGATCAAGTACAAGATGTGACTTAGCAACACCTGATGATAGTCATGCAAAATGCGGCCCACCTGACTGCTGACTGAGGCCTGTTTGAGAAATTAAGCAAAAATCTTTGACCTAATTAGCCAGCACCTACGAACTGCTATGCCAATCCAGCCTAACTAACTCTACGTCACTTCCCAACTTTTTTATTACTGTTAAAAATCTTGTTAGGTTTCTCCGAAGTGAGGATTCCTAACGGGGATTTTTTCCATACCTTCAACATCTTTACTTTTATTTTTGTCATAACTCGAGAATGACTCATTCAATCGGTATCAAATTTTCAATGCTGAGTGTACTGTAACTAGGGTAAGATTACTACTAATGCTACTACTACTACTACTACTACTACTACTACTACTACTACTACTACTCTACTACTCTACTACTACTCACTACTCTACTACTACTCTACTACTACTACTGTACTACTACTGCTCTACTGCTGCTGCTGCACTGCTACTGCTCTGCTACTGCTCTCTACTCTACTACTGCTACTACTGCTACTACTACTACTACTACTACTACTACTACTACTACTTTACTACTACCACTACTACTACTACTACTACTACTACTACTACTAATACTATTACTACTACTACTACTACTTCCACTACCAGCTTAGCCTTTACCACTAATATCTCCACTTGTTTCTTCCTCCCCCTCTGTCTTTGTCCCGTCCCTGCCCTCCTCTCGCCTTCGTGTGTTAGTGTGACTAGTTAATGGTTCAAGTAGAACCGAAACGTCGTCATAAGTTTTTCCTATGTGCGGATTATTTATGTATTGTTCCCTTCACGGTACTGTACCTTTTTCTTCTTTATCTTGGAATGGCTCAGATAACTTACAAAACCCACTACGGTATAGCTGCAGAAGCTGCCTACTAATTTGATAGTGGAGGAGAGTAAAATCTAAGTGTGAAGGTGCACACGTTCCCATGTTATTCGTAAAATAGTGAGATATTTTAATTTTCTTTAAATATATTTGACTGCCTCTTTTGAACGACTTCAGTATTTAATGGTTGATGCGTCTTATGGGGAGGCGAGTACCCATTAAGTTTAGTTTGTGAGCAGACAAATCTCTCACTATAGTAAAATAGTTTAAAGACGTGGAATCGTTTGAATCCGTGCCATAACTGGAGAATGCTTCTTCTGATCGACTTCAAACTTTCAGCTTTGGTATAGTTTTCTGAACGCAATGTTCGTGTTGTCACTGGATTATATTAAGTGCCAATTTGCCATATTTTTTTTAAATAAAGAGCGATATTGATTCACATTCAATAACTAAAGAATGTCTCTTCCGATCGTCTTGAAAATACTAACGATGATGCATTCCATATGAAGAATGATACCCAAGAAATTTACAATCTCTTGGTGCAAATTTGAAATTTTAGTGAATTAAAAAACTAGAATTGTTGGAATCATGTGACTTACTGGTGAATGGCTTTTCCGATCGGTTTTAAACTTTCAGCACCGGTGGGCTTATTAAAAGTAAACTTGGAGATCACTTCGAAGTGTGCAAATTTCAAATTCCTAGTTCTATTAAATGCATTGTTTTCTATATAATAACTAGAGACTGCCTCGTTAGATCTGCTTCAAACCCTAAACGTTAGTGTATCTTAATCATAAATATTTTTGTATTGATTTTAGGCTGTGTGGAGGCCTATTTGGAAATTCTTCAATTTTCTTAAAAAAGAAGTAAAAATAAAAAAAATCTTAAGATAATTGCAGAGATTTTTAAAATATAACATAAATGAGGAAAGAAAACAGAAAAAAATAACAATTTGCGTTTTTTATGGTGTTTTTAAGATTAATGAAGAGGGAGATCCATAGTTATTATATTTTTCTTACATTCTCAGCAAAACAAATTTTTCTGCCTTCAGAATATTCGTTTATAACTTGAGAATGCCTTATTCGAGAGGCTTCAAATCTTCACTGTTGGTGTACTTTATGCACATGTGTACATATTTCAAATGTATACATATGCACAAGAGTACATATATACGTACATACGCTCACATATGTACACATAATAACTGCACGTGTGAGTGTCCATTGGACACTATTACACAGCGTTTTACCAGATTTTTTTTTGTGTGATAACCAGAGAAAGCCTCTTCTGGTGGTCGTCATACTTTCAACGTTAATATATCTTACTGAGAGGCAGTTATTTTGTTTTAGTAGGCTTTGTAGCTTTAATTTAATATTTTTATTATTAAAAATTTCGGGGGCATTCACCCCTGGAACACCCTCCAGGTATACCCTTCCAAGTATACCCCTCCTGGTATACATACTATTCTAGACCAGTGGGAACTTAAGAATCAAGGTGAAGAGCTAAACAGACCTTCAGAACATCCTAAACCAACACAGTTCTGCTGATGTTTACACAATTCCCTCTAGCAGTTCAAGAGATATTATTACTAATAAAAATCTTGCGAGGTCTGGTAAGTGTTGTTTCACAGTGAGAATAACTCGTGCGCATTTCACTAACACTTGTCTCTTACTTTCCGTCATATCTATGGGAGGAAAAATATCTGAAACAAAGCTATTTTTTCTAGATACTCTGAACACTGACAGATATTTTTTTTAGGTCAGTGTTTTTGAGTTGACTCTGCGGGAATCATCCGACTGTGACTGACTAAATTCTTTATACAGTCACACACATGTATACATTACGTACATGTATACAAAAGCACACATACGTACACACAATGATACATATACATATATAAGCACTTGCATACGTATACACATGCTTATAATTGCACATCACGCACATTTATGCACATGTATACATATTTCAAATTATTTGTATGCACCCACATATGTACACATAAAAGTGCATATGCACATGTATAAATATGCACACTAATACATGCACAAAAGTATGAATACATTCACACACGTATATGCACACATACATACACACACATGCATACATACAAACAGTGTACATTCCTACATGCATATAAACAAAAAGTGTATGTATGCATGTAGGAATGTATTCCTACATGCATACTTACGCAAAAAACACATACATGTGTAAAAAGCGCGTATACGTGCAGGTACATATACGCACATGTAATCATACAAAAATACATATATTTTTTAAATGTTGCTGTTTTAGAGTAGAGGAGGCTGATCATGTGGCAAATTATTGAAAAAAAATTGGACGCCTCTGCTTGATGGTGCCATCACACGTCACTGTACAGTGCCAAGTCTCTTGCAGTGAAGGTCACACCACCAGCATCTGTGGTGTCTCAGTAGCAGCAAGATTAACCAGCTTTCAACCAAGTGCCCGAGGGAACTAAGTTTAATAATATTATTGGACATCCCATACCCATTCCTGGACCCTGTCCTGAGGAAGTGGACTTATAGCACAGCTAAAACATTGTGTAGTTTAAAAAATAGGTTAGATAAATACATGAGTGGGTGCGGGTGTGTGTGAGTTGGACCTGACTAACTTGTGCTACTAGGTCAGATGCCGTGCTCCTTCCTTAAGTGAATGTGACCTGACCTGACTAGGTTGGGGCATTGGCTTAAGCCGGTAGGAGACTTGGACCTGCCTCGCATGGGCCAGTAGGCCTGCTGCATTGTACCTTCGTTTTTATGTTCTTATGTTCTCTCTCTCTCTCTCTCTCTCTCTCTCTCTCTCTCTCTCTCTCTCTCTCTCTCTCTCTCTCTCTCTCTCTCTCTCTCTCTCTTTCTTCTCTCTCTCTCTCTCTCTCTCTCTCTCTCTCTCTCTCTCTCTCTCTCTCTCTCTCTCTCTCTCTCTCTCTCTCTCTCTCTCTCTCTCTCTCTCTCTCAAACAGAGCCAGTTATAGCCAGTCAGTTTCATAATATAACATCTATGAAGGTGTTAAGGACCCTTCATGCGGGTCATTGTGTGATCATTCCCTGAGAGCTACTAACAACAAGGCACCAACACTGACTCCATCACAGGGAAGCCAGTGGTCACTGCCGCCCTCAACACTGACTCCACCACAGGGAAGCCAGTGGTCACTGCCGCCCTCAACACTGACTCCACCACAGGGAAGCCAGTGGTCACTGCCGCCCTCAACACTGACTCCACCACAGGGAAGCCAGTGGTCACTGCCGCCCTCAACACTGACTCCACCACAGGGAAGCCAGTGGTCACTGCCGCCCTCAACACTGACTCCACCACAGGAAGCCAGTGGTCACTGCCGCCCTCAACACTGACTCCACCACAGGGAAGCCAGTGGTCACTGCCGCCCTCAACACTGACTCCACCACAGGAAGCCAGTGGTCACTGCCGCCCTCAACACTGACTCCACCACAGGAAGCCAGTGGTCACTGCCGCCCTCAACACTGACTCCACCACAGGGAAGCCAGTGGTCACTGCCGCCCTCAACACTGACTCCACCACAGGGAAGCCAGTGGTCACTGCCGCCCTCAACACTGACTCCACCACAGGGAAGCCAGTGGTCACTGCCGCCCTCAACAATACCTCAAGGATGTTTTCGGGGGTCAACGCTCCAGACTTCATTAAGTCCTAAGTCCTTCACAGTAGTTTTTCGCTCTCTTGAGTGGTTAGAATTAGTTTTATACTTCGTTTAACTTTTATTGTCTCATTTTTTCCATAAACGAGTAACTGAAATTTGTTCTCATTAAACATGATATTGTTTTGTGCGGTCCACTGGAAGACTTGCTTTATATCCGCTTGAAGATTTGCAGTGTCTTCAATGATGACAATTATGCAAATTCCTTTATCATTTGAAAAGGATGATACTGTGCTATAAGTTATGTCCCTGTCTTAGATATCAGGATGAGGAAAATGATGGGGGAAGAACTGTGCCTTGGGGAACAGAGCTTTTCAATGTGGCAGCCTCTGAATTATCTTTGCGTTATCTCTGCTTTTGATTTGTTAAAAAGTTAAAATTCATGTGTCCACTTTCCAGTTATTCCTTTTGCACACATTTTGTGCACTTTAACACCATGATCACTGTGCACTTTACCACCATGATCACTATGATCACACTTCACAAGTGTGTGTTTACTACATCCTCATTGTGTTTGTCTTGTAGCGCACCAAACACCAGGTAGTATTGGTCCAGTAGTTGCGAGAGGCAGGAACAACCTGCTATAAACCCCTGCTGGATTGTGGTTATTATAAAAAAAAATGCCCGAAATGCTATGCATATTATGAGCTATGTATATGTTTGTACACTAATTTGAAATAGTCATAATCAAATCAATATCGTTGCTTTTCAGACTTTTCAGAGATTTTCATGTGGGTTGTTAGTCTTATCGGGATATAGTTTGTTGTTATTGTTTTGGTGTCACCTTTGTGAAATGGGTCTAAATCCATTTTAGAAAACCCTGGATAACCCCCCATCTAGGCTCCCTCTCCATGGAATATTTAAGGCATATGATAGGGGTTTCTGGCAGTTCTTGATGAACATGGAATCCATTAGTCTGGGCCTTGGGCAGAGTGCATAGGCATATTGTCAATGGCTTTTTGGAAGTCCAGTTGGGTTAAGGTTATGTCGGAAATTTTGGAGATGTTGACAAGGCTTTAAGTTTAGATTGTCAATCTTTAGACTGAATAACAACTCACTGAACACAGAGTTATATATAGACTTTAGTATTTCACATATTTCTCTGCCGTCCTCATTGTAAGTTTCACCTCGTTCAAGCAAGAGTTATATAGTACTTATATACTGGATGTGATTTTTACCTTGAATTTTGCTTAGAGACGATGCTTTGTCGAATTTCTTTCATTTTCATTAATTACTTTTTAGCTCCTCCTGTGTCTCCTTGACTCTGTATGTTTCATTCAATTTGAGTTCATTATCTTCTATTTCTCCAGTACTTCCTTCTGTGCTTCAAATGGTCTAGATTCCTTGAGAAGTTCTGTGATCCATCGTCTTCGCCGGAAGTTGGAGCATATGTCTCTTTTTAGCTCACCCTTCATCTTCTCTTCTTTTCCTTGAACATACTTCTATTGCCACGGCGTTTTATTCCTGTGTAAATGCTGGTTTTGGTCCATATTATTCAAAATATCTTCCCAGCATGTTTAGTTAAGAGCATGATTTATTTGATCCCAGACGATGTTGTTGTTGTACAAAAAAAAAATCATGATACTAAGATCACTGAGTCCAGCAACAGCAAGTCAGCGATCACTGCTGCTTTGTCACGCCTTAGGAACACTCGAATCACTGAGTCCAGCACTGGGAAGACTGGTCACTGCTGCCATGGCGTGCCATAAGGGCCATCAACCTCCCCACTTTCAGTGTCTCGCCGCGTCATCGTCGTGGTGACGGGGCCACTGAACAGGTCACCTTTTGACAAAGACCACTGAGAAGCTTCCCTGAAGAATAAACTAACAATTACAAGGTACCAGTCGCACTACGCTGTCTGCCATTACAACCCATCCTTATAATCACAGACATCATTTCTGTGTTGTTTAGACTGAAATGGGTGATCGACGGAGGTATCTTAAACAGTAAAATATTGACGTAGCTATGTCTACTTTGTATGAGAGTATTTCTGCTGAGTGTTTATTTTCGTTGTTTCTACTGTGTGTGTGTATGTGTATATATATATATATATATATAAAATTATATATATATATATATATATATATATATATATATATATATATATATATATATACTATATACCTTCTTGTACTAGGTTGGGCCCACCTTTGCACCCAAAACAGCTTGAATTCTTCGTGACATAGATTCAAAAAGGTGCTAGAAATATTCTTTAGATATTCTGGTACATGTTAACATTCTAACATAACGTAGTTGCTGCAGATTGATCGGCTGCACATTCATGCTGCAAACTTCTCGTTCATTCCAAATTATGATTTTTTATAATTTGGCGATTTCTACATGTCGCGGCAGAAATCGAGATTTGTTAAACCAGGCGACGGTTAACCAGTCTTAACTGTCCAGGTTTGGTGAGCCTGTGTTCAATGTGGAACCCGGTATGGTGTTCTGCTGCTGTAGCCCATCCAGTTCAAGGTTCGACTTATTTTGCATTCAGATATACTCTAGTTATTTGAACTACTGTCGCCTTCCCGTCAGCTTGTAACAGTTTGGCCAATCTTCCACGACTTCTCTCATTAAGGGCGTTTTCGCCCACACAACTGCCTCTCACTGGATCTTTCATGTTTTTCACACCATTCTCTGCAAACTATAAGAGAATGTTGTGCGTGACAATCCCAGGAGATCAGCAGTTTCTGAAATACTCAGACCACCCCCGTCTGGCACTGTCAAAGTTACCATGATCACATTTACTGTCTCATCCAGACGCCTCTCTCTCTCTCTCTCTCTCTCTCTCTCTCTCTCTCTCTCTCTCTCTCTCTCTCTCTCTCTCTCTCTCTCTCTCTCTCTCTCTCTCTCTCTCTCTCTCTCTCTCTCTCTCTCTCTCTCTCTCTCTCTCTCTCTCTCTCTCTCTCTCTCTCTCTCTCTCTCTCTCTCTCTCTCTCTCTCCGTATGCATCTTCACTATTTTTCACTGTTTCCTGAGGAAATTGCCAGCATACCTGAGCTCGCACAGTCCTCGACCAGACCACCGTTAGGGATGGAAAATGAGAGAGAGAGAGAGAGAGAGAAGAAGAGAAGAAGAAGAGAAGAGAAGAAGAAGAAGAGAAGAAAAAGAGAAGAGAGAAGAGAGAAGAGAGATACAAATGGGTCTCCTCGTGGAAGAATTCTTCAAACCAGAAGAGATATCTTCATGCTAGTAAAGAGCTTTTGATCCAAGGAACTATAGCTAGTTTACCCTTCCTTGTATCAAACTTGTTCTATATTCCGAAGGCGCTGTATAACTCTCAAGGGTTTAGCGATTTTTCCAATAATATAATTGTTGATGATTAACGTAAACCAACTGTTGTTGGTGATAACTACAGTGTCACTGTTGGTGATAACTACCGTGTCACTGTTAGTGATAACTACAGTGTCACTGTTGTTGATAACTACAGTGTCGCTGTTAGTGATAACTACAGTGTCACTGTTGTTGGTGATAACTACAGTGTCACTGTTGTTGGTGATAACTACAGTGTCACTGTTAGTGATAACTACAGTGTCACTGTTGGTGATAACTACCGTGTCACTGTTAGTGATAACTACAGTGTCACTGTTGGTGATAACTACAGTGTCGCTGTTAGTGATAACTACAGTGTCACTGTTGTTGGTGATAACTACAGTGTCACTGTTGTTGGTGATAACTACAGTGTCACTGTTGTTGGTGATAACTACAGTGTCACTTTTGTTGGTGATAACTACAGTGTCACTGTTGGTGATAACTAGTGTCACTGTTGTTGGTGATAACTACAGTGTCACTGTTGGTGATAACTACAGTGTCGCTGTTAGTGATACCTACAGTGTCACTGTTGTTGGTGATAACTACAGAGTCACTGTTGTTGGTGATAACTACAGTGTCACTGTTGTTGGTGATAACTACAGTGTCACTGTTGTTGGTGATAACTACAGTGTCACTGTTAGTGATAACGACAGTGTCACTGTTGTTGGTGATAACTACAGTGTCACTGTTGTTGGTGATAACTACAATGTCACTGCTTTTGATAACTACAGTGTCACTGTTGTTGGTGATAACTACAGTGTCACTGTTGTTGATAACTACAGTGTCACTGTTGTTGGTGATAACTACAGTGTCACTGTTGTTGATAACTACAGTGTCACTGTTGTTGGTGATAACTACAGTGTCGATGTTGTTGGTGATAACTACAATGTCACTGTTGTTGATAACTACAGTGTCACTGTTGGTGATAACTAGTGTCAATGTTGTTGGTGATAACTACAGTGTCACTGTTGGTGATAACAGTGTCACTATTGTTGGTGATAACTACAGTGTCACTGTTGTTGGTGATAACTACAGTGTCACTGTTGTTGATAACTACAGTGTCACTGTTGTTGGTGATAACTACAGTGTCACTGTTGTTGATAACTACAGTGTCACTGTTGTTGGTGATAACTAGTGTCGATGTTGTTGGTGATAACTACAATGTCACTGTTGTTGATAACTACAGTGTCACTGTTGGTGATAACTAGTGTCACTGTTGTTGGTGATAACTACAGTGTCACTGTTGGTGATAACAGTGTCACTGTTGTTGGTGATAACAGTGTCACTGTTGTTGGTGATAACTACAGTGTCACTGTTGTTGGTGATAACTTCTGTGTCACTTGTTGGTGATAACTACAGTGTCACTGTTGTTGGTGATAACTAGTGTCACTGTTGTTGGTGATAACTAGTGTCACTGTTGTTGGTGATAACTAGTGTCACTGTTGTTGGTGATAACTACAGTGCCACTGTTGTTGATAACTACATTGTCACTGTTGGTGATAACTACAGTGTCACTGTTGTTGGTGATAACTACAGTGTCACTGTTGTTGGTGATAACTACAGTGTCACTGTTGGTGATAACTACAGTGTCACTGTTGTT
The DNA here is from genome assembly GCA_009830355.1 of Cherax destructor. Taxonomy (NCBI): domain Eukaryota; kingdom Metazoa; phylum Arthropoda; class Malacostraca; order Decapoda; family Parastacidae; genus Cherax; species Cherax destructor. Next base: position 20,105 of record WNWK01007763.1, read on the forward strand.
GGTGATAACTACAGTGCCACTGTTGTTGGTGATAACTACAGTGTCACTGTTGTGGGTGATAACTACAGTGTCACTGTTGTTGGTGATAACTACAGTGTCACTGTTGTGGGTGATAACTACAGTGTCACTGTTGGTGATAACTACAGTGTCACTGTTGTTGGTGATAACTACAGTGTCACTGCTGGCAGTCACTTGGGAAATTCTTGTGATAATAATCTGACGACAGATAAAAGCATCGTTTATTCCTCATTCACTGCTAATACAGTCACTGCCGGTATGCTAAACGGCAGTGTCCTAGTGTCTTTGGTCCCCTGACCTGCAGTGTCGCTCTCAAAGACCTCTTCCTCTCCCTTGTATCACAATCATGTTTCCACAGATAATTGCCCTCTAATAATATACTTGCACAGGAGAGGAGTCGCTTGCTGCCTCCATGCCTGTCACCATGCTGTAGTTACATCTCCTTGATATAAGTGTTGACAACTTACACTTGCTTCTGAGACAACACAGATGCTGGTCTCTCCCTGAGACAAGTGTCGACAACTTGCACTTGCTTCTGAGACAACAGAGATGGTGGTCTCTGCCTGAGACAAGTGTCGACAACTTACACTTGCTTCTGAGACAACACAGATGGTGGTCTCTGTCTGAGACAAGTGTTGACAACTTACACTTGCTTCTGAGACAACACAGATGGTGGTCTCTACTTGAGACAAGTGTCGACAACTTACACTTGCTTCTGAGACAACACAGATGGTGGTCTCTGCCTGAGACAAGTGTCGACAACTTACACTTGCTTCTGAGACAACACAGATGGTGGTCTCTGCCTGAGACAAGTGTCGACAACTTACACTTGCTTCTAAGACAACACAGATGGTGGTCTCTGCCTGAGACAAGTGTCGACAACTTACACTTGCTTCTGAGACAACACAGATGGTGGTCTCTGTCTGAGACAAGTGTTGACAACTTACACTTGCTTCTGAGACAACACAGATGGTGGTCTCTACTTGAGACAAGTGTCGACAACTTACACTTGCTTCTGAGACAACACAGATGGTGGTCTCTGCCTGAGACAAGTGTCGACAACTTACACTTGCTTCTGAGACAACACAGATGGTGGTCTCTGCCTGAGACAAGTGTCGACAACTTACACTTGCTTCTGAGACAACACAGATGGTGGTCTCTGCCTGAGACAAGTGTCGACAACTTACACTTGCTTCTAAGACAACACAGATGGTGGTCTCTGCCTGAGACAAGTGTCGACAACTTACACTTGCTTCTGAGACAACACAGATGGTGGTCTCTGTCTGAGACAAGTGTTGACAACTTACACTTGCTTCTGAGACAACACAGATGGTGGTCTCTGCCTGAGACAAGTGTCGACAACTTACACTTGCTTCTGAGACAACACAGATGGTGGTCTCTGTCTGAGACAAGTGTTGACAACTTACACTTGCTTCTGAGACAACACAGATGGTGGTCTCTGCCTGAGACAAGTGTCGACAACTTACACTTGCTTCTGAAACAACACAGATGCTGGTCTCTGCCTGAGACAAGTGTCGACAACTTACACTTGCTTCTGAGACAACACAGATGCTGGTCACTGGTTGCTAGAGTGCATGAGGATATAACTTGTGTGAGAATAACTGCAGGAGATTTATCACTCAGCGGTGAAGATATCCAGGTGGGGGAGGGGGAGGGGAGGGCAAATAAGTGGAAGGAAAGAAGAGGGGAGGGGAGAGGAAGGGGTGAGGCAGAGGGAGTGAACAATGAATATGAGTATAAAAATAAGAAGAAAAAGGTCACTATGTGCATAGCAAAGCTTATTTTACCAACAACGTTTTGCTCTCAGTACAGCTTTATGAAGTCAGTACCGTGAACAGCGCGGCATAATCTAAGGTAAAGAAACAGGCGGGAGGTGGGGGTAAAGGAGAGACTAGGTGTCGTGTATAGCTGTCGGGTGTGCACGGTGTCAGGTGTGCACAGTGTCGGGTGTGCAATGTCAGTTGTGCACAGTGTCAAGTGTGCACAGTGTCGGGTGTGCACAGTGTCAGGTGTGCACAGTGTCGGGTGTGCACAGTGTCGGGTGTGTACGGTGTCGGGTGTGCACAGTGTCGTGTGTGCAGTGTCGGGTGTGCACAGTATCGGATGTGCACAGTGTCGGGTGTGTACAGTGTCGGGTGTGTACGGTGTCGGGTGTGCACAGTGTCGGGTGTGCACGGTGTCGAGTGTGCACAGTGTCGGGTGTTCACGGTGTCGGGTGTGCACGGTGTCATGTGTGCACGGTGTTTGGTGTGCACGGTGTCAGGTGTGTACGGTGTCGGTGTGCACAGTGTCGGTGTGCACAGTGTCGGTGTGCACAGTGTCGGGTGTGAACAGTGTCGGGTGTGCACAGTGTCGGATGTGCACAGTGTCGGATGTGCACAGTGTCGGATGTGTACAGTGTCGGGTACGTGCACGATGTCGGGTGTGGACAGTGTCGGGTGTGCACGGTGTCGGGTGTGCACAGTGTCGGGTGTGCACAATGTTGGGTGTGTACGGTGTCGGGTGTGTACAGTGTCCGGTGTGCACGGTGTCGGGTTTGCACAGTGTCAGGTGTGCACGGTGTCGGGTGTGCACGGTGTCGGGTGTGTACGGTGTCAGGTGTGCACAGTGTCGGGTGTGCAGTGTCGGGTGTGCAGTGTCGGGTGTGAACAGTGTCGGGTGTGCACAATGTCGGGTGTGCACATTGTCGGGTGTGCACGGTGTCGGGTATGCACGGTTTCGGGTATGCACGGTGTCGGGTGTGCACGGTGTCGGGTGTGTCCGGTGTCAGGTTTGCACAGTGTCGCGTGTGCAGTGTCGGGTGTGAACAGTGTCGGGTGTGCACAGTGTCAGGTGTGCACAGTGTCGGGTGTGCACAATGTCGGGTGTGCACAGTGTCGGATGTGCACAGTGTCGGGTGTGTACAGTGTCGGGTGTGTACGGTGTCGGGTGTGCACAGTGTCGGGTGTGCACGGTGTCGAGTGTGCACAGTGTCGGGTGTTCACGGTGTCGGGTGTGCACGGTGTCATGTGTGCACGGTGTTTGGTGTGCACGGTGTCAGGTGTGTACGGTGTCGGGTGTGCACAGTGTCGGGTGTGCACAGTGTCGGGTGTGCACAGTGTCGGGTGTGAACAGTGTCGGGTGTGCACAGTGTCGGATGTGCACAGTGTCGGATGTGCACAGTGTCGGATGTGTACAGTGTCGGGTACGTGCACGATGTCGGGTGTGGACAGTGTCGGGTGTGCACGGTGTCGGGTGTGCACAGTGTCGGGTGTGCACAATGTTGGGTGTGTACGGTGTCGGGTGTGTACAGTGTCCGGTGTGCACGGTGTCGGGTTTGCACAGTGTCAGGTGTGCATGGTGTCGGGTGTGCACGGTGTCGGGTGTGTACGGTGTCAGGTGTGCACAGTGTCGGGTGTGCAGTGTCGGGTGTGCAGTGTCGGGTGTGAACAGTGTCGGGTGTGCACAATGTCGGTGTGCACATTGTCGGGTGTGCACGGTGTCGGGTATGCACGGTTTCGGGTATGCACGGTGTCGGGTGTGCACGGTGTCGGTGTGTCCGGTGTCAGGTTTGCACAGTGTCGCGTGTGCAGTGTCGGGTGTGAACAGTGTCGGGTGTGCACAGTGTCAGGTGTGCACAGTGTCGGGTGTGCACAGTGTCGGGTGTGCACAGTGTCGGATGTGCACAGTGTCGGGTGTGTACAGTGTCGGGTGTGTACGGTGTCGTTTGTGCACAGTGTCGGGTATGCACGGTGTCGGGTGTGCACAGTGCCGGGTGTGCACAGTGCCGGGTGTGCACAGTGTCGGGTGTGTACAGTGTCGGGTGTGTACGGTGTCGGGTGTGCAGTGTCTGGTGTGCACAGTGTCGGATGTGCACAGTGTCGGGTGTGTAGTGTCGGTGTGTACGGTGTCGGGTGTGCACAGTGTTGGGTGTGCACGGTGTCGGGTGTGCACGGTGTCTGGTGTGCACGGTGTCGGGTGTGCACAGTGTCGGTGTGAACAGTGTCGGGTGTGCAGTGTCGGGTGTGCACAGTGTCGGGTGTGCACAATGTTGGGTGTGTACGGTGTCGGGTGTGTACAGTGTCCGGTGTGCACGGTGTCGGGTTTGCACAGTGTCGGGTGTGCACGGTGTCGGGTGTGCACGGTGTCGGGTGTGTACGGTGTCAGGTGTGCACAGTGTCAGGTGTGCAGTGTCGGGTGTGCACTGTCAAGTGTGAACAGTGTCGGGTGTGCACAATGTCGGGGGTGCACATTGTCGGGTGTGCACGGTGTCGGGTTTGCACAGTGTCGGGTATGCACGGTGTCGGGTGTGCACGGTGTCGGGTGTGTCCGGTGTCAGGTTTGCACAGTGTCACGTGTGCAGTGTCGGGTGTGAACAGTGTCGGGTGTGCACAGTGTCAGGTGTGCACAGTGTCGGGTGTGCACAGTGTCGGGTGTGCACAGTGTCGGATGTGCACAGTGTCGGATGTGCACAGTGTCGGGTGTGTACAGTGTCGGGTGTGTACGGTGTCGTTTGTGCACAGTGTCGGGTATGCACGGTGTCGGGTGTGCACAGTGCCGGGTGTGCACAGTGCCGGGTGTGCACAGTGTCGGGTGTGTACAGTGTCGGGTGTGTACGGTGTCGGGTGTGCAGTGTCTGGTGTGCACAGTGTCGGATGTGCACAGTGTCGGGTGTGTAGTGTCGGGTGTGTACGGTGTCGGGTGTGCACAGTGTTATGTGTGCACGGTGTCGGGTGTCCACGGTGTCTGGTGTGCACGGTGTCGGGTGTGCACAGTGTCGGGTGTGAACAGTGTCGGGTGTGCAGTGTCGGGTGTGCACAGTGTTGGATGTGCACAGTGTCGGATGTGCACAGTGTCGGGTGTGTACAGTGTCGGGTGTGTATGGTGTCGGGTGTGCACAGTGTCGGGTGTGCACAGTGTCGGGTGTGCACGGTGTCTGGTGTGCACAGTGTCGGGTGAGCTCAGTGTCGGGTGTGAACAGTGTCGGGTGTGCACAGTGTTTGATGTGCACAGTGTCGGATGTACACAGTGTCGGTGTGTACAGTGTCGGGTGTGTACGTGTCGGTGTGCACAGTGTCAGGTGTGCACGGTGTCGGGTGTGCACGGTGTCGGGTGTGTACGGTGTCAGGTGTGCACAGTGTCGGGTGTTCAGTGTCGGGTGTGAACAGTGTCGGGTGTGCACACTGTCGGGTGTGCACATTATCGGGTGTGCACGGTGTCGGGTTTGCACAGTGTCGGGTATGCACGGTTTCGGGTGTGCACGGTGTCGGGTGTGTCCGGTGTCAGGTGTGCACAGTGTCGGGTGTGCAGTGTCGGGTGTGAACAGTGTCGGGTGTGCACAGTGTCGGATGTGCACAGTGTCGGATGTGCACAGTGTCGGGTGTGTACAGTGTCGGGTGTGTACGGTGTCGGGTGTGCACAGTGTCGGGTATGCACGGTGTCGGGTGTGCACAGTGTCGGATGTGCACAGTGTCGGGTGTGTACAGTGTCGGTGTGTACGGTGTCGGGTGTGCACAGTGTTGGGTGTGCACGGTGTCGGGTGTGCACGGTGTCTGGTGTGCACGGTGTCGGGTGTGCACAGCGTCGGGTGTGAACAGTGTCGGGTGTGCAGTGTCGGGTGTGCACAGTGCTGGATGTGCACAGTGTTGGATGTGCACAGTGTCGGGTGTGTACAGTGTCGGGTGTGTACGGTGTCGGGTGTGTACAGTGTCGGGTGTATACGGTGTCGGGTGTGCAGTGTCGGGTATGCATGGTGTCGGGTGTGCACAGTGCCGGGTGTGCACAGTGCCGGGAGTGCACAGTGGTCAGGTGTGTACAGTGTCGGGTGTGTACGGTGTCGGGTGTGCAGTGTCGGGTGTGCACAGTGTCGGATGTGCACAGTGTCGGGTGTGTACAGTGTCGGGTGTGTACGGTGTCGGGTGTGCACAGTGTTGGGTGTGCACGGTGTCGGGTGTGCACGGTGTCTGCTGTGCACGGTGTCAGTGTGCACAGTGTCGGTGTGAACAGTGTCGGGTGTGCAGTGTCGGGTGTGCACAGTGTTGGATGTGCACAGTGTTGGATGTGCACAGTGTTGGATGTGCACAGTGTCGGGTGTGTACGGTGTCGGGTGTGTACAGTGTCGGGTGTATACGGTGTCGGGTGTGCACAGTGTCGGGTATGCATGGTGTCGGGTGTGCACAGTGCCGGGTGTGCACAGTGCCGGGTGTGCACAGTGTCGGGTGTGTACAGTGTCGGGTGTGTACGGTGTCGGTGTGCAGTGTCAGGTGTGCACAGTGTCAGATGTGCACAGTGTCGGGTGTGTACAGTGTCGGTGTGTACGGTGTCGGGTGTGCACAGTGTTGGGTGTGCACGGTGTCGGGTGTGCACGGTGTCTGCTGTGCACGGTGTCGGGTGTGCACAGTGTCGGGTGTGAACAGTGTCGGGTGTGCAGTGTCGGGTGTGCACAGTGTTGGATGTGCACAGTGTTGGATGTGCACAGTGTCGGGTGTGTACAGTGTCGGGTGTGTACGGTGTCAGGTGTGCACAGTGTCGGGTGTGCACGGTGTCTGGTGTGCACAGTGTCGGGTGTGCTCAGTGTCGGTGTGAACAGTGTCGGTGTGCACAGTGTTTGATGTGCTAGTGTCGGATGTACAGTGTTGGGTGTGTACAGTGTCGTGTGCACAATGTCAAGTGTGCACATTGTCGGGTGTACACGGTGTCGGGTTTGCACAGTGTCGGGTGTGCACGGTGTCGGGTGTGCACGGTGTCGGGTGTGTACGGTGTCGGGTGTGCACAGTGTCGGGTGTGCAGTGTTGGGTTTGAACAGTGTCGGGTGTGCACAGTGTCGGGTGTGCACAGTGTCGGTCTGCACAGTGTCGGATGTGCACAGTGTCGGATGTGCACAGTGTCGGGTGTGTACAATGTCGGGTGTGTACGGTGTTTGGTGTGCACAGTGTCAGGTGTGCACAGTGTCGGGTGTGCACGGTGTCGGGTGTGCACAGTGCCGGGTTTGCACAGTGTAGGCTGTGCATAGTGTTGGGTGTGCACGGTGTCGGGTGTGCACAGTGTCGGGTGTGCACAGTGTCGCGTGTACACAGTGTCGGGTGTGCACGGTGTCGTGTGTGCACAGTGTCGGGTGTGCACAGTGTCGGGTGTGCAGTGTCGGGTGTGCACAGTGTCGGGTGTGCACAGTGTCGGATGTGCACAGTGTCGGATGTGCACAGTGTCGGGTGTGTACAGTGTCGGGTGTGTATGGTGTCGGGTGTGCACAGTGTTTTGTATGCACGGTGTCGGGTGTGCACAGTGTCGGATGTGCACAGTGTCGGGTGTGTACAGTGTCGGGTGTGTACGGTGTCGGGTGTGCACAGTGTTGGGTGTGCACGGTGTCGGGTGTGCACGGTGTCTGGTGTGCACGGTGTCGGGTGTGCACAGCGTCGGGTGTGAACAGTGTCGGGTGTGCAGTGTCGGGTGTGCACAGTGTTGGATGTGCACAGTGTTGGATGTGCACAGTGTCGGGTGTGTACAGTGTCGGGTGTGTACGGTGTCGGGTGTGTACAGTGTCGGGTGTATACGGTGTCGGGTGTGCACAGTGTCGGGTATGCATGGTGTCGGGTGTGCACAGTGCCGGGTGTGCACAGTGCCGGGTGTGCACAGTGTCGGGTGTGTACAGTGTCGGGTGTGTACGGTGTCGGGTGTGCAGTGTCGGGTGTGCACAGTGTCGGATGTGCACAGTGTCGGGTGTGTACAGTGTCGGGTGTGTACGGTGTCGGGTGTGCACAGTGTTGGGTGTGCACGGTGTCGGGTGTGCACGGTGTCTGCTGTGCACGGTGTCGGGTGTGCACAGTGTCGGGTGTGAACAGTGTCGGGTGTGCAGTGTCGGGTGTGCACAGTGTTGGATGTGCACAGTGTTGGATGTGCACAGTGTTGGATGTGCACAGTGTCGTGTGTGTACGGTGTCGGGTGTGTACAGTGTCGGGTGTATACGGTGTCGGGTGTGCACAGTGTCGGGTATGCATGGTGTCGGGTGTGCACAGTGCCGGGTGTGCACAGTGCCGGGTGTGCACAGTGTCGGGTGTGTACAGTGTCGGGTGTGTACGGTGTCGGGTGTGTGCAGTGTCGGGTGTGCACAGTGTCGGATGTGCACAGTGTCGGGTGTGTACAGTGTCGGGTGTGTACGGTGTCGGGTGTGCACAGTGTTGGGTGTGCACGGTGTCGGGTGTGCACGGTGTCTGCTGTGCACGGTGTCGGGTGTGCACAGTGTCGGGTGTGAACAGTGTCGGGTGTGCAGTGTCGGGTGTGCACAGTGTTGGATGTGCACAGTGTTGGATGTGCACAGTGTTGGATGTGCACAGTGTCGGGTGTGTACAGTGTCGGGTGTGTACGGTGTTGGGTGTGCACAGTGTCGGGTGTGCACGGTGTCTGGTGTGCACAGTGTCGGGTGTGCTCAGTGTCGGGTGTGAACAGTGTCGGGTGTGCACAGTGTTTGATGTGCACAGTGTCGGATGTACACAGTGTTGGGTGTGTACAGTGTCGGGTGTGCACAATGTCGGGTGTGCACATTGTCGGGTGTACACGGTGTCGGGTTTGCACAGTGTCGGGTGTGCACGGTGTCGGGTGTGCACGGTGTCGGGTGTGTACGGTGTCGGGTGTGCACAGTGTCGGGTGTGCAGTGTTGGGTTTGAACAGTGTCGGGTGTGCACAGTGTCGGGTGTGCACAGTGTCGGGTCTGCACAGTGTCGGATGTGCACAGTGTCGGATGTGCACAGTGTCGGGTGTGTACAGTGTCGGGTGTGTACGGTGTTTGGTGTGCACAGTGTCGGGTGTGCACAGTGTCGGGTGTGCACGGTGTCGGGTGTGCACAGTGCCGGGTTTGCACAGTGTAGGGTGTGCATAGTGTCGGGTGTGCACGGTGTCGGGTGTGCACAGTGTCGGGTGTGCACAGTGTCGCGTGTACATGTGTTGTGGGGGTTGGAAATCACGTGAACAGCCGTGATGCAGCCGTTATAAGTACAACCCGTATATACACAGTGTCGGGTGTGCACGGTGTCGGGTGTGCACAGTGTTGGGTGTGCACAGTGTCGGGTGTGCACAGTGTCGGGTGTGCAGTGTCGGGTGTGCACAGTGTCGGGTGTGCACAGTGTAGGGTGTGCATAGTATCGGGTGTGCACAGTGTCGGGTGTGCACAGTGTCGGGTGTGCACAGTGTCGTGTGTGCACAATGTCGGGTGTGCACAGTGTCGGGTGCGCACAGTGTAGAGTGTGCACAGTGCCGGATGTGCACGGTTTCGGGTGTGCACGGTGTCGGGTGTGCACAGTGTCGGGTGTGTGCACACTGATGCCACTTGTACTTACAGATAGACTTCATATTGTATTATCTGTTATGTCAGCAGACTGGCGATGCTGAAGGATCCCTGATTTTTGTTCTGTTCTTTGAGTCTGAATTAATGTGTTGTGTAAGCACCATCTCCTGGTCCTGTTTACTTCATGAACAATAAGCTCAACATGAACCTAATTCATGAAATGCAAGACTTTCCCCTTTTGTCTATAACACATGCAATGTTGCAGGTGTAGGGTTTGCATGAGTATTTGTGTTCAAGGACTCTACTATGTTGCCTACTTGATGTTTCATCTACTTGATGTTTCATCTACTTGATGTTTCGTCTACTTGATGTTTCATCTACTTGATGTTTCATCTACTTGATGTTTCATCTACTTGATGTTTCATCTACTTGATGTTTCGTCTACTTGATGTTTCATCTACTTGATGTTTCATCTACTTGATGTTTCGTCTACTTTATGTTTCATCTACTTGATGTTTCATCTACTTGATGTTTCATCTACTTGATGTTTCGTCTACTTGATGTTTCATCTACTTGATGTTTCATCTACTTGATGTTTCATCTACTTGATGTTTCATCTACTTGATGTTTCGTCTACTTGATGTTTCATCTACTTGATGTTTCGTCTACTTGATGTTTCATCTACTTGATGTTTAATCTACTTGATGTTTCGTCTACTTGATGTTTCGTCTACTTGATGTTTCATCTACTTGATGTTTCATCTACTTGATGTTTCATCTGCTTGATGTTTCATCTACTTGATGTTTCATCTACTTGATGTTTCATCTATTTGATGTTTCATCTACTTGATGTTTCGTCTACTTGATGTTTCATCTACTTGATGTTTCATCTACTTGATGTTTCATCTACTTGATGTTTCATCTACTTGATGTTTCGTCTACTTGATGTTTCATCTACTTGATGTTTCGTCTACTTGATGTTTCATCTACTTGATGTTTCATCTACTTGATGTTTCGTCTACTTGATGTTTCGTCTACTTGATGTTTCATCTACTTGATGTTTCATCTACTTGATGTTTCATCTCGTTTCATCTTGATGTTTCATCTACTTGATGTTTCATCTACTTGATGTTTCATCTACTTGATGTTTCATCTACTTGATGTTTCATCTACTTGATGTTTCATCTACTTGATGTTTCATCTACTTGATGTTTCATCATGATGTTTCTCATTGATGTTTCATCTACTTGATGTTTCTCTACTTGATGTTTCATCTACTTGATGTTTCATCTACCTTGATGTTTCTTTACTTGATGTTTCATCTACTTGATGTTTCATCTACTTGATGTTTCATCTACTTGATGTTTCATCTACTTGATGTTTCATCTTTTTGATGTTTCATCTACTTGATGTTTCATCTACTTGATGTTTCGTCTACTTGATGTTTCATCTACTTGATGTTTCATCTACTTGATGTTTCATCTACTTTATGTTTCATCTACTTGATGTTTCGTTTACTTGATGTTTCATCTACTTGATGTTTCATCTACTTGATGTTTCATCTACTTGATGTTTCATCTACTTGATGTTTCATCTACTTGATGTTTCATCTACTTGATGTTTCATCTACTTGATGTTTCTTCTACTTGATGTTTCATCTACTTGATGTTTCATCTACTTGATGTTTCTCACTTATGTTTCATCTACTTGATGTTTCATCTACTTGATGTTTCATCTACTTGATGTTTCATCTACTTGATGTTTCATCTACTTGATGTTTCATCTACTTGATGTTTCGTCTACTTGATGTTTCATCTACTTGATGTTTCATCTACTTGATGTTTCTTCTACTTTATGTTTCATCTACTTGATGTTTCATCTACTTGATGTTTCATCTACTTGATGTTTCATCTACTTGATGTTTCATCTACTTGATGTTTCATCTACTTGATGTTTCACCTATGTCAAAAAAATTTACACCTTATAGTGCTTATGGCCTGTAATTAGCATTAATATGAGTTATGAGTAAAATTAACAATAGTTGAAAGTGTTAATGGTATCACTACATAAATTTTAGGTAAAATTTGTTTAATGAGAAAATAAGAATTCAGATCTAATGACAATTAATTAAATTCTAAGAATTAATAATAATGAATATCAGGTTGGAGGGAGTGAGTATGGAGAAAGTGAATGTCTTTAGATATCTGGGAGTGAATTTGTCAGCAGATGGGTCTACGAAAGACGAGGTGGACCATAGAATTGACGAGGGAGGAGGGAAAAGGCTTCAACAATATACAATTAATTCTGTTAAAATCAATAATGTCAGCACTGGAAAACATGTTTGGAAAGTTGAACAGACGAGGGGATGCTCAGAGAGAGTTAATGTTTAACAAAACCCCAGACAGCTCTGCCTGCTTGTTATTTTGTAGCTTACTGAGCTATTTAATAATACAAACATCATACATGAGTAGAAAATACTACGATTTATGTAATGCAACAAGCATGATACATTTAAATAATGTTTTGTGAAAGGGATTTTAACATGGTTTGTTAACATACCAAATTCACGCCTCGGGTATGTTTATGCTAACTCAAAATAATAAATAATATACATAATAAAAAAAGGATGCATTTAAGTTGTATATACAGTTACCTTGGAAAAGGTTACGGTACACTAGCACATATCTCACCTCCACACAGGATCTTCCTTGCACCTCCTTCAGTGTTAAGGAGTTTCATAATGTTTGGTCTTGTTAATTCACACAGATTTCCGATGTGCTAACAGCTACTTATGTGTCACCGCTCAGTTGGACGGCCTCAAAACCAGCCAGTATGTACAGTCTCCCTAAAACAAGTAAAATTAATATCCCAGTGAGATTCAGCAGGTCATTCATGTATAGCGCACCACAACAATTGCCATGACTTTTGGTCAAACATCTTTCTAAGATTCTGTTGGCAATAGTCACCTACGCCACTCACCTTAACACACTTCAAGCATCAATATAACAAATAAACAAACTAACCAACTTAGACATAACATCTGCATTTACACGCGTTCATACTGATCAAGCCGTTTCATTTTTCCACAGATAAATCCAGCCTCACCTTGATCTTCGGTGGCCCGTGGCCTGGTGGCAAAAGCTATCGCTTCACACTGTGAGTGTCCGGGTTCGATTCCCGGCGAAGGTTGAAACATTGGGCGTGTTTCCTTACACCAGTTGTCTATGTTTATCCATCAGTATAAAATGGGTACGTGGGTATTAGTGTCAGTAGTACTGTACTGTGTAGTATTTCAGTTATAACCGTTACTGATTCACCGCCTCCCTACATTAAGACCGTTATGTGACTCACTGCTGACCTACCATGATGTCATAAGTCACCCTATGAATGCCGTGCGCGCCCTCGCCCACTGGCCTCAGTCAAGGCAGGTTATAGAGACAGATAGGTCAGGCCTGAGTGCTCCCCATATTTTCCTCTAATATATAAGTTACCAAAGCCAAACTACGTTTGTGTTTATTACCAAATCCCTCAAGAACCCACACGACATTAGTCGACTGGTGTGGGTCGCATCCCGGGACCAAATTTATCTAATTTGCCCGAAATCTCTGCATAACAAGCGACTTTCTATATAGCAGTATGTCATTGATGTCAGCTAGACCTGTATACCTTGTACATGTACTTGTAGAAGTAAAGTTATTATTATATTACCTATACGATGTCTCTGTTTCACCAGTAGTAATTTACAATGTAACCCACGTTGAACTCTCAACCAGAACAACGACAAGCGAGCAGAATGAGAGATAGACATAGGTAGAGAAAGCTTGAAATAAAACAAAGACACACATGGATATCAAGGTGCATAAATTAGTAGATAACCGACTAGACAAATAAACAAAAGCTCTCAAACTGTGTTTGTCTCTCACAAGAATATATCAACACATCTCAGAGGTCACGTTCCCCATCACTATATACAAAGTACTGAAGCAACTCTCGATCCTATAATTTGAACCTGATTATCTCCCTTTCATCAGGAGCCGTACGGATTTAGCGCTTCCTGCCATTGTAATAGCCAGGTTGCTGGACGTCCTGAGTTCTGAAGTTTTAATAATTAAGATTTACTTTACAAACAGATTGTGACCAATTGATGTATTGAACCTGGTGATTACGGCCTAGTTGACGTATGAAACTTGATCGTTACGGTCTAGTTGACGTATGAAACTTGATCGTTACGATCTAGTTGACGTATGAAACTTGATCGTTACGATCTAGTTGACGTATGAAACTTGATCGTTACGATCTAGTTGACGTATGAAACTTGATCGTTACGATCTAGTTGACGTATGAAACTTGATCGTTACGATCTAGTTGACGTATGAAACTTGATCGTTACGATCTAGTTGACGTATGAAACTTGATCGTTACGATCTAGTTGACGTATGAAACTTGATCGTTACGGTCTAGTTGACGTATGAAACTTGATCGTTACGATCTAGTTGACGTATGAAACTTGATCGTTACGATCTAGTTGACGTATGAAACTGATCGTTACGATCTAGTTGACGTATGAAACTTGATCGTTACGATCTAGTTGACGTATGAAACTTGATCGTTACGATCTAGTTGACGTATGAAACTTGATCGTTACGATCTAGTTGACGTATGAAACTTGATCGTTACGATCTAGTTGACGTATGAAACTTGATCGTTACGATCTAGTTGACGTATGAAACTTGATCGTTACGATCTAGTTGACGTATGAAACTTGATCGTTACGGTCTAGTTGACGTATGAAACTTGATCGTTACGGTCTAGTTGACGTATGAAACTTGATCGTTACGATCTAGTTGACGTATGAAACTTGATCGTTACGGTCTAGTTGACGTATGAAACTTGATCGTTACGATCTAGTTGACGTATGAAACTTGATCGTTACGATCTAGTTGACGTATGAAACTTGATCGTTACGGTCTAGTTGACGTATGAAACTTGATCGTTACGGTCTAGTTGACGTATGAAACTTGATCGTTACGGTCTAGTTGACGTATGAAACTTGATCGTTACGGTCTAGTTGACGTATGAAACTTGATCGTTACGATCTAGTTGACGTATGAAACTTGATCGTTACGGGTTCCTGTAGGTCTTAGCAGGTGATCCACATCCATGGGGAGTGGGGGAGGTAATCGGCTGTCATCCAGTTTCTGACATCAAGAAACCTTCCCTCCCCCTCCCCCCCCCAACTAAAGATGAAACAACGGAAACAAACATTTTGTTGCCGGGTTTCTGACGTGCTTAATTTGTGGCGACAATTGCTCTTGTGTGTTTTTTTTTTCTGCAACGTTGCAAGTGTTGTGTCTAGGACAGGTTACAACACCAGGGGACCTTGTCAAGGGTAAACTCTCCTCTTACTGTAAACAGTCACTGTTACTAACCCACACAATAACACAAAACTTTGTTGTAGAGGTCGTATCGATATGTTGTAGTCGTTGTTGATGTTGAATAGATAAATTGTTGTTGTCACAGTTATGTAGTTATATTGTTGTTGTCACAGTTATGTAGTTATATTGTTGTTGTCACAGTTACGTAGTTATATTGTTGTTGTCACAGTTACGTAGTTATATTGTTGTTGTCACAGTTACGTAGTTATATTGTTGTTGTCACAGTTACGTAGTTATATTGTTGTTGTCACAGTTATGTAGTTATATTGTTGTTGTCACAGTTACGTAGTTATACTGTTGTTGTCACAGTTATGTATGTTTTTTTTTTTTTTTTTTTTTTGTCGCTAAAGTTGTACATTTAAATTATCATTGTGGCAGATATTCTAAACACTCCGGCCGTTTCCACCGAGGTAGTTTGACCTGACAAAGAAAACTCTTTCACTGTCACTCATTCAATGACCGTCTAACCAGAAGCGCGCTGACATCACAGTTCAGAAGACCCTCCAAACTGCAACATCCCCAACCCTTTTCTTCAGAGTGCAAGCACTGTACCGACCCCTCCAGGACTCGAGTCCGGCTAACTGGTTTCCTTGAATCCCTTCATAAATATTACCTTGCTCATAATCCAACAGCACTTGCCTCCACTCACTACAGTCTGAGAGAGAGATATGTAGTGTTGTCGATTTCTTTCTCCTTTTCAAGAAATTAAACACCATGACGGACATATTTTCGCTTTCCTGAGCTGATTTTGTTAAACTTTCACAAATGTGAAGCTTTTGTTAGTAAACCTGAAGTTCATTAACAGAATTACTGCAGGAAGAAGCCTCCTGAGGTTCACTAACAAGAACACTGCAGAAGGAAGCCACCTGATGTTCACTAACAAAAACATTGCAGAGGAAGCCACCTGAGGTTCTTTAAAAAAGGAAACCTCCTGAGGTTCACTAACAAGAACATTGCAGGAGGAAGCCACCCGAGGTTCACTACAAGAACACTGCAGGAGGAAACCTCCTGAGGTTCACTAACAAGAACACTGCAGGAGGAAACCACCTGAGGTTCACTAACAAGAACACTGCAAGAAGAAGCCACCTGAGGTTCACTAACAAGAACACTGCAGGAGGAAGCCACCTAAGGTTCACTAACAAGAACATTATAGGAGGAAGCCACCTGAGGTTCATTAAGAAGGAAACCTCCTGAGGTTCACTAACAGTACACTGCAGGAAGAAGCCACCTGAGGTTCACTAACAAGAACACTGCAGGAGGAAGCCACCTAAGGTTCACTAACAAGAACATTGCAGGAGGAAGCCACCTAAGTTTCACTAACAAGAACATTACAGGAGGAAGCCACCTGAGGTTCATTAACAAGGAAACCTCCTGAGGTTCACTAACAAGAACACTGGAGGAGGATGCCACCTGGGGTTTTCACTAACAAGAACACTGCAGGAGGAAGCCACCTGAGGTTCACTAACAAGAACAATGCAGGAGGAAGCCACCTGAGGTTTACTAACAAAAACACTGCAGGAGGAAACCTCCTGAGGTTCACTAACAAGAACACTGCAGGAGGAAATCTCCTGAGGTTCACTAACAAGAACACTGCAGGAGAGAACCTCCTGAGGCTCACTAACAAGAACACTGCAGGAGGAAACCTCCTGAGGTTCACTAACAAGAACACTGCAGGAGGAAGCCACCTGAGGTTCATTAACAAGGAAACCTCCTGAGGTTCACTAACAAGAACATTGCAGGAGGAAGCCACCTGAGGTTCACTAACAAGAACACTGCAGGAGGAAACCTCTTGAGGTTCACTAACAAGAACACTGCAGGAGGAAGCCACCTGAGGTTCATTAACAAGAACACTGAAGGAGGAAACCTCCTGAGGTTTACTAACAAAAACACTGCAGGAGGAAGCCACCTGAGGTTCATTAACAAGGAAACCTCCTGAGGTTCACTAACAAGAACACTGCAGGAGGAAGCCACCTGAGGTTCATTAACAAGAACACTGAAGGAGGAAACCTCCTGAGGTTCACTAACAAGAACACTGCAGGAGGAAGCCACCTGAGGTTCATTAACAAGGAAACATCCTGAGGTTCACTAACAAGGACACTGCAGGAGGAAACCTCCTGAGGTTCACTAACAAGAACACTGCAGGAGGAAGAAACCTGAGGTTCATTAACAAGGAAACCTCCTGAGGTTCACTAACAAGAACACTGGAGGAGGATGCCACCTGAGGTTCACTAACAAGAACACTGCAAGAGGAAGCCACCTGAGGTTCACTAACAAGAACAATGCAGGAGGAAGCCACCTGAGGTTTACTAACAAGAACACTGCAGGAGGAAACCTCCTGAGGTTCACTAACAAGAACACTGCAGGAGGAAATCTCCTGAGGTTCACTAACAAGAACACTGCAGGAGAGAACCTCCTGAGGCTCACTAACAAGAACACTGCAGGAGGAAACCTCCTGAGGTTCACTAACAAGAACACTGCAGGAGGAATGCCACCTGAGGTTCATTAACAGAAACCTCCTGAGGTTCACTAACAAGAACATTGCAGGAGAGCCACCTGAGGTTCACTAACAAGAACACTGCAGGAGGAAACCTCCTGAGGTTCACTAACAAGAACACTGCAGGAGGAAGCCACCTGAGGTTCAATAACAAGAACACTGAAGGAGGAAACCTCCTGAGGTTCACTAACAAGAACACTGCAGGAGGAAGCCACCTGAGGTTCATTAACAAGGAAACCTCCTGAGGTTCACTAACAAGAACACTGCAGGAGGAAGCCACCTGAGGTTCATTAACAAGAACACTGAAGGAGGAAACCTCCTGAGGTTCACTAACAAGAACACTGCAGGAGGAAGCCACCTGAGGTTCATTAACAAGGAAACCTCCTGAGGTTCACTAACAAGGACACTGCAGGAGGAAACCTCCTGAGGTTCACTAACAAGAACACTGCAGGAGGAAGAAACCTGAGGTTCATTAACAAGGAAACCTCCTGAGGTTCACTAACAAGGACACTGCAGGAGGAAACCTCCTGAGGTTCACTAACAAGAACACTGCAGGAGGAAGCCACCTGAGATTCATTAACGCCGGAAACCAGAAATAGTTTGAGGTTTCCCTAACATCAGACTTCCCTTCTCAACACTCAGGTGTTTCCCCTCACCAGATAGGTGTTCCCCTCACCTCTCAGGTGTTTTCCTCACTACGCAGGTGTTCCCATCACCACCCAGGTGTTTCCCCTCGCCACTCAGGTGTTTCCTCACGTATGAGTGATCACTATACTCACCCCCTTCTTGAATGTTTCAGTAAGAATGATCACATCACTACTACTCCTAGTACTACTACTCCTAGTACTACTACTCCTAGTACTACTTCTCCTAGTACTACTACTCCTAGTACTACTACTCCTACTTGTAATAATAACAACAGCAACAACGATTCATGTTATTCTTAGTAAGCACTAACATGCGGCATTTCATTATTCTAGGTAAGACGAAGCATCTAGTTAGAAAGTGCTTGTTGAGGGTTGGTGTGTGCTGAAGGAGGTTGAAGAGGTACTGAGGGTGTTGGAGTGTCCTTGTGGTGGTGTGTTGGAGTGCTCTGGTGGTGGTGTGTTGGAGTGCTCTGGTGGAGGTGTGTTGGTGTGCTCTGGTGGTGGTGTGTTGGAGTGCTCTGGTGGTGGTGTGTTGGAGTGCTCTGGTGGAGGTGTGTTGGTGTGCTCTGGTGGTGGTGTGTTGGAGTGCTCTGGTGGTGGTGTGTTGGAGTGCTCTGGTGGAGGTGTGTTGGAGTGCTCTGGTGGAGGTGTGTTGGAGTGCTCTGGTGGAGGTATGTTGGTGTGCTCTGGTGGTGGTGTGTTGGTGTGCTCTGGTGGAGGTGTGTTGGTGTACTCTGGTGGAGGTGTGTTGGTGTGCTCTGGTGGTGGTGTGTTGGTGTACTCTGGTGGAGGTGTGTTGGTGTGCTCTGGTGGAGGTGTGTTGGTGTGCTCTGGTGGAGGTGTGTTGGTGTGCTCTGGTGGAGGTGTGTTGGTGTGCTCTGGTGGAGGTGTGTTGGAGTGCTCTGGTGGAGGTGTGTTGGAGTGCTCTGGTGGTGGTGTGTTGGAGTGCTCTGGTGGTGGTGTGTTGGTGTGCTCTGGTGGAGGTGTGTTGGTGTGCTCTGGTGGAGGTGTGTTGGTGTGCTCTGGTGGTGGTGTGTTGGTGTGCTCTGGTGGAGGTATGTTGGTGTACTCTGGTGGAGGTGTGTTGGTGTACTCTGGTGGAGGTGTGTTGGAGTGCTCTGGTGGTGGTGTGTTGGTGTGCTCTGGTGGAGGTGTGTTGGTGTGCTCTGGTGGAGGTGTGTTGGTGTACTCTGGTGGAGTGTGTTGGTGTGCTCTGGTGGAGGTGTGTTGGTGTGCTCTGGTGGTGGTGTGTTGGTGTACTCTGGTGGAGGTGTGTTGGTGTGCTCTGGTGGAGGTGTGTTGGTGTGCTCTGGTGGAGGTGTGTTGGTGTGCTCTGGTGGAGGTGTGTTGGTGTGCTCTGGTGGAGGTGTGTTGGAGTGCTCTGGTGGAGGTGTGTTGGAGTGCTCTGGTGGAGGTGTGTTGGAGTGCTCTGGTGGATGTGTGTTGGAGTGCTCTGGTGGAGGTGTGTTGGAGTGCTCTGGTGATAGAGTCATGCACTCACCGAGTTGTCTTAGATATGTGATAAATGGTTTTGAAAACCGAAATTGTAGATTGAGACACTTAAGCGGCATAGGGGATCTTTATTAAGGGAAGTCACTGTGTGGAGGAACGTTTCCTTAATAAAGATTCCCATATGTTGCTTAAGTGTCTCAATGTTGTCTTAGAGATGGTCCTGGGCTCGCCTCTTGACCTTGAAATTGGCAGGTTTCTGGCGCTTGGTTTAGTGAGACCTTTCCTGCCCCTCAAAGTGTTTTCAATCCATCTGATCGTGTCCGCTCTGTTAGGTACATTTCCTCTTAGTTAAAAATTCTCAGTTCTAGCACTAGTCTAGAAACAAACTTCTATACAATATAAATCTTATTAAGCTTCCGAACATGCTTTACAGCATTCATATTATAGTATAATAGGCCTGACATTCACTGAAGACAGCCTCCTAAATTGTTCTTTAAGGTGTCGGAAGGCAGTTGTAAGATTAGCTTAACATATTCTGCTGCTGGTGTTATGCCGTTTGTGTGTAGGTGTCGTGGCTAGTTGTTTATACTGTTCTCCGCAGATCCTTGATCCTTAGCCTTGCAAGGATTTTTTTTTTTTTTACCAATCTATATTTCCACCCTCGTTATATTTTTCATTCCCCGATTTGCATAACGATACGCTTACCTGAGTTGAACCGCAGTAAGCACTGGTATGCAGTCTGCCTAAGTTTTCTTGTCACTTGACTATATCCTCTCATGTTCTGAATATCATTTAAAAACATAAGAATGGAGGAACACTGCAGAAGGCCTACTGGCCCATGCAAGGCAGTCTTTATTAAAACCACCCTACCCAAGCTGCCCAGAATTTACCCCATTGCCCAATGACACCAATCAAACCCAGCCCCTTCCACTCATATATTTGTCCAATCACTTTTTAAAACCACCCAAGGTCCTAGCCTCTATCACCCTACTCGGAAGATTGTTCCACGCATCTACAACTCTGTTCGAAAACCAGTATTTACCTATGTCCTTTCTAAATCTAAATTTATCCAACTTAAATCCATTATTCCTGGTTCTTTCCTGGTTCGACACCCTCAGTATTTTATTAATATCGCCTTTGTTTTATGCTCCACTTATACATTGATTTCCGGCCCCGGGTTTTTCCCCAGGCGACCCGGCCTCGGCTCCCTTTTGGGTGGGGTAGCAGATACCTGTCTTTTCCCTGGGAGGGGGGGCCCGCGGTGTTACCAAAAGGTCCCAGGCCTAAATTCGCCCCCCAACACGAGGCAGGTAGGTAGATAGTTGCTAGGCCCCCCGGTCTTCCACCCCCCCCCCCAAAGGGGCTGACGGGAAGGGCAGACTTGCGAGCCGCAGATGGTAGCAAGCTCCAAACCTTTTGGACCTCAGGCGAAACATGTTCAACGAGGGTGATAAAAACCCGTTGTCTGAAGTAATTCTTACTTTGTCTGGGGAATAAAACTTACGTTGTCTGGTTTAACCTTGTCTGAAGTTTCCCCCTTGACTGGAAATTTTATATTGAAGTTTCACTTTAAAAAAAAAATTTATTTTTTAAAATTTTGGTTTATATGAAGCAAAAATTTTACCTTGTGTGGGCGAAGTTTCTCACAAAGACAAACAGAAGAGGACAAACTAATAAAAAAACACAAAGACAGGCAGAAGAGGAGGGGAAAAAAAAAATAAACTCACAAAAAAAGGCGAATAGGAGAGTAAAAAAACATAAACTCACAAAGACAGGCAGAAGAGGAGGGCAAACTAATATAAACTCACAAAGACAGGCAGAAGGCTTTAGCCTCATTAACCATGTATGGGGAAGCGCTCTTAAAAAAAAATGGTTTAACTTACTTCAAAATTTACAGCAAACATTTGACTGCCGCCATCATAGAAGTACCTTGTAAACACAACCCACCTGCAAAGATACACAATTTATATTAGTACAACATTAATTCATTTAAATTTATATTAAAACACTCCTATACATAGTAAAAATAATTTTAAAATTAATTAAAGTTTTTTTTTATAAGCAGTTTGTATGTACTGGTGATTATATCAATTATGAAAGCAACAATGAATATGTCTCAGTTTTTATTAACTTAAGAGTGTAATTGAATTGTGTCCAGATTTGTGATTAAAGTATATTGTCGATTAGCGGTGAACAGATTACACGCAGCTTTAATGACACTGGTGGGGAGAGAGAGACAGAGACAGAGGCTTTAAATGCATTTAGCCCAGCCAATTATTTTTAACAAAGACCAAAAAAAAAAAAAAAAGAACTGGGTGAATACAGTTTCTGTTCACACGTGTCTGTGGTGGAGAAAGCAATTTATACAGTTCCTCAGTTTCAGGAATTCGTCAACAAACCCGCCTTTATTTAACCTTACCAGGGGGGAGGGGGTGTTCCTTGATGCTGGTCTCGGATCAAACTTGATAAAAATAAAAAAAAAAACTTTCGTTTTCCAGACACTGTATTACCCTTTCGGGTTTAGCGCTTCCCCTAAATATAAAAAAAAATATGAGTAATGATAGATTTTCCTGGCACAGAACACACCCCCTTGCTCTCGCAGTGTTCTGTTTATTTCCGTCTAAGACATATGCAACTTAGCTGTGTGTTTCTGTGTTCCGGTGTCCGTTCTCCACACCAGTCACTTGTGTATCGTGTCGTGGTGCCTGGTGCCCACACCAGTCTCTTCTGAGTTGTGGTGCCTGGTGCCCACACCAGTCTCTTCTGAGTTGTGGTGCCTGGTGCCCACACCAGTCTCTTCTGAGTTGTGGTGCCTGGTGCCCACACCAGTCTCTTCTGAGTTGTGGTGTCTGGTACCCACCAGTCTCTTCTGAGTTGTGGTGCCTGGTACTCACACCAGCTGCATCAAATGTGCAAAGTGGTCAGACTTAGGTCTGTTTCTGTTGTATATCAAAGAGATGTACACCTACTCTTCTCGTTCGGTATGTAATTTATATTAATGCATGCAAATTTATTTAAAACTTACATAATACGTATGAAGCTCTTACTGAAAGAAACGCAGCTCTTAATTAAATCTTTCTCTCTCTGCAAGTGTGTTGTTACGTCTGTAAGTCTTTCGTATCTACGTGTCTTGCTGTCTACGTGTCTTGCTGTCTGCGTGTCTTGCTGTCTACGTGTCTTGCTGTCTACGTGTCTTGCTGACTACGTGTGTTGCTGTCTACGTGTCTTGCTGTCTGCTGCCTACGTGTTTTGCTGTCTACGTGTCTTGCTGTCTACTGATCTTTCTGCCTACGTGTTTTGCTGTCTACGTGTCTTGCTGTCTGCGTGTCTTGCTGTCTGCGTATCTTGCTGTCTACGTGTCTTGCTGTCTACGATCTTTCTGCCTACGTGTTTTGCTGTCTACGTGTCTTGCTGTCTGCGTGTCTTGCTGTCTACGTGTCTTGCTGTCTACGTGTCTTGCTGTCTACGTGTCTTGCTGTCTACGTGTCTTGCTGTGTTGAAAATGGTACAAAATACCGTCAAGTTGATGAGGTACTCAACTGTTGTTCATGTTTTTAATGTTACGGTTCTGTTCCGTTGGATTCTCCGTCTTTCTTTGATGTTTGAAAATTATGCTGGCAAAATTCGCAATTATTCAGGCTACTTTAAAAAAATTATTCGCAAACATCATGTTTATTTTAATTATTGTAATTACTGTGTTTAGTGAATGGTGGATCAGACCTCGACCTTTCCTGCATATAATTCCTAACCTTCGTTGCCTATAATTCCCCTTTTCTTGCCTATAATTCTTCCTTTCCTTCTTATAATTCCTCCCTTCCCTGCCTATAATTCTTCCTCTTTCCTGCCTATAATTCACCCTTCTTCTGCCTATAATTCTCCCTTTCCTACCTATAATTCCTCCCTTCCCTCTTTCCCGGCCTATAATTCCTCCCCTACCCTGCCTATAATTCCATCCCTTCCCTGCCTATAATTCCTCCTGTTAACTGCCTATACTTTACCCTTTTCCTGCATATAATTCCTCCCCTTACCTGCATACAATTCTATTCTCCTTTCTATAATCCTTCCTCCAACTCCTCCCATTAATCTCTCACGTTGTCAGTAATTTCACCCCTTCCAGTAATTTTTACAGCCTCCGCCAACTGCTCTCAACCCCACCAGAATAACTGGTAATCTACTTGAAATACATTCAGATATATTTTGGTGCAGGTGTGGAGGGTGTGGTGTTTGGTGCTGTGGATGACACTGTGGGTGTGGAGGAGTGTGGTGTTTGGTGCTGTGGATGACAGTGTGGGTGTGGAGGAGTGTGGTGTTTGGTGCTGTGGATGACACTGTGGGTGTGGAGGAGTGTGGTGTTTGGTGCTGTGGATGACAGTGTGGGTGTGGAGGAGTGTGGTGTTTGGTGCTGTGGATGACACTGTGGGTGTTGAGGAGTGTGGTGTTTGGTGCTGTGGATGACACTGTGGGTGTGGAGGGTGTGGTGTTAGGTGGGTGGATGACACTGTGGGTATGGAGGAGTGTGGTGTTTGGTGCTGTGGATGACACTGTGGGTGTGGAGGATTAGACTGAGGTTTTGCCTCCGAAGCGGCTAGATTTTTGCACCTTTAATCCATCCTTGAACTCTGACCGTGGGTTCGAACCCCACCCGTGGTATGGTTTCATCCTTTGAACGGTAGCGTAAGAGTAAATGGATGTACAAAAGAACTTGGAATTGGGCCCCGAAAGCGTTCAGATCAGTACATCTGGATATACATATATACACAGATTATTTCTTACCTCTTTCAAGTAAATTTAGGTCATTTGCTTGATATGTCTGGCATCTTATTTTCATTAATAAGCTACCTTGAAAATTCACATAATTTATTATATTATCTTTTTATTCCTCAATAAGCGGAGAGTCAAGCACGTAGTGTTCAAGGAAGTGACCATAAGTCTGACCACGTACTTAGCATTTAGTTTGATCATAAGTGTGTCTGCTAGGCTGTCAGAAATACTTGTAACTAAGCCTAAGCCTGGTTACTGCAACATCAATCAGTCTGTTTACATGGCAAGTTGCTCAGTAAATATTCTTATCTACGTTCATGTTCCCACAGTGAGTAATAAATCTACTTAGGTTCCTAACGGCATTCCGGTGACATTCAGATTCATAATTTACTTTTCACCTAATATTATTCCTAATGCTTGATGCAGGTATACAGTGTCAACTGTGTCATGAAGGAGAAATTCAATATGTGATAGAATCCATAAGACTTTCACATGAATCTCCTTTTCTCTGACTATTTTAATATCTATACCTGGTTTCACCAGTGAGAATGTTGTTAGAGTCATTATGTGGTCAAGTGCCTTCAGTGATTACAAAGAATAAGTAATAATCAAGGAGTAAAGCTCAGCCTCATATGCTAACTATAGTAGCATTAGGATGGCAAACAATTCAGCTTGCAGTGTTGAATCCCATTTTTTTAATCCTTATGTCTCACTCAACATGATGTCTATTGTTCTTATCCAGGTAGGTGGCAACAAGAGCAGATGCAACCATGCCAGTATATTTAATTTGTGTTATAATATTGCTATCAGTTAAGCCATAATTTTTTTCTTGGGCATTTGCTATAGCAAATGATTTAAGAAAGGGATTAGTGGTGATGAGTTTCTTGGAGGGGCTTCAAGAAATGTAACACTGAGTGAATATAAATTCCAGGAGGGATGAAATGCTCTTGTTGTCAACGGAAATACATTTCATGTTCGATATGAAACTTAACATAATTTGATGTTTTCACAGTCCATTTAGATCTTCATTCATTTGCATCATGTCATTTATTAATATTTAAAGTGACAGATTCTAGTTCATTTCTCAACAAACTATTTCCATCTACAGTATTAATCTCAATAATCCTATCACTTATACTAGGAACACCAAGATCAGTCTTTATATTAAGAAGCTTGGTAGGTTCAGAACAGCCAAGAATAATTCTGAAAGCTTCGTTTTGCACTAGCTCTTGGGACCGGAGGGAATTTTCCTTAGCTAATATTAATATGGGAGCAGCATAATCAGTTAAGGATCTAATATAAGCTATGTACATTTTTTCTATTCAAACATTAGCACATAGTTGGAGTTGTAGCCAGCAACAGCTATGAGAGCATTTAGAATATGGAAGAATGTGACACTAGTACCACTTTCTCTAGGTGTTTGAGAGAGGGTAGTGGTCGTGTCACCTATCAAAAAGTGCTTGAGTGACAGTGGTGGTCGTCGTATCACCTGTCGCCTCTTGATTGACGGTGGTCGTGACACTTGTCAGAGCTTGATTGACGGTGGTCGTGACACTTGTCAGAGCTTGATTGACGGTGGTCGTGACACTTGTCATTGCATGATTGACGGTGGTCGTGACACTTGCAAGTAATTAATTCGTCTGTCCACCAATATACGGTCTTGGCGTCAGGAAACAAAATCAACATTAAAAAAATTCGTACTAAACAAAATATTAATTTTTGTTAGCAACAAATAAAAGTGATTTTTTTGAACAGACTGAATAGTCTTAGGTTAGATTCTTTGTAGTCTTAAGTTTAACAACTTTTGTTTCTAATCCTGTGACTTATCCTAGAATCGAGGTCTTGGGATGTCAAGGATATGGCGAACTTCTCGTATACACATGTGAAGGAAGTCTTCCCAGAATTTCTTTGTGGAGAAAATTTCTGCGATGTAGCGATGAAGCAGATTCCTGAAAACCGCTCATACAAATGCTACATTTCCCCTGAAGAAACCAATAAATTCTCCCCACTGGGTCGTGTTACTGTGCTGTTGTTGGAGGAGTACACAGTCGTACTGATGCACAGGGACACGAGTGTGCAAAACAGGTTGGTGTTTCGACCATGTTTCTCTCTCTCTATGCAAAGCTTTTTAAAGGCATTTCAAGTCTGTGGTACGGTTCAAGGCATTTCTTGAAGGAAACGTTTCGCCAAGAGTGGCTTCTTAAGTCCTAAGGTAAAATGGGCCTAAATGAATCAGTCTGTCTTTTTGTCTCTTCTGTATGTGTGTGTGTGTGTTTGTTAGTGACTTATTCACAACGTGTAAACGTCCCTTGGTCTCTCTGTATGCATATATTTTTGCAAATAACAATACATATCTGTGTGATGTGTAGAGATGTAATATAAACCAATCAGGGCAAAAATATTTGGTTTAAATGCCCTGAACTGCATATAAGGGTCTTTATACTCAACTTGTTGGTATCACCATACCACTGTCAACCAGCTTGTTGGTACCACCATACCACTGTCAACCAGCTTGTTGGTACCACCATACCACTGTCAACCAGCTTGTTGGTACCACCATACCACTGTCAACCAGCTTGTTGGTACCACCATACCACTGTCAACCAGCTTGTTGGTACCACCATACCACTGTCAACCAGCTTGTTGGTACCACCATACCACTGTCAACCAGCTTGTTGGTACCACCATACCACTGTCAACCAGCTTGTTGGTACCACCATACCACTGTCAACCAGCTTGTTGGTACCACCATACCACTGTCAACCAGCTTGTTGGTACCACCATACCACTGTCAACCAGCTTGTTGGTACCACCATACCACTGTCAACCAGCTTGTTGGTACCACCATACCACTGTCAACCAGCTTGTTGGTACCACCATACCACTGTCAACCAGCTTGTTGGTACCACCATACCACTGTCAACCAGCTTGTTGGTACCACCATACCACTGTCAACCACTTGTTGGTACCACCATACCACTGTCCAACCAGCTTGTTGGTCCCCATACCTGTCAACCAGCTTGTTGGACCACCATACCACTGCCAACCAGCTTGTTGGTACCACCATACCACTGTCAACCAGCTTGTTGGTACCACCATACCATTACCAACCAGCTTGTTGGTGCCTCTATGTTACTGTCAACCAGCTTGTTGGTACCACCGTACTACTGTCAACCAGACTGTTGGCACCACCGTACTACTGTCAACCAGACTGTTGGCAACACCGTACTACTGTCAACCAGCCTGTTGGTACCTCACACCTGTCAGTGTTACAGCCGTCAACTGTCAGTGTTACAGCCTTCACCTGTCAGTGTTACAGCCTTCACCTGTCAGTGTTACAGCCTTCACCTGTCAGTGTTACAACCTTCATCAAAGTTGTCCAAATTTGTCTTCCATAATGTTTTTAATTCATTTTGGTTTTCTTCCTTGATGGATAATAATGAAATACTGCTGGATAAATCAAGTTTGAAAAAGGTTTGGCAAAAGAGCTGAAGCCACAACTTGATTAGCTTCTAAAACTGATTAGAAAAAAATAGATGAGTAGGATTGGTTGGGTGTGAGTAGGGTCTGTCTAGTTTCGACCAGTGGGCCTATAGAAGTGTTGGGTGTGAGTAGGATCTGCCTAGCATGGGCCAGTAGCTTAAATTAATGCTCTTTTTTTTAATAAAAAAATAATATTGTTCAAGAGAGAGGAACTGAACTCTTCAGGAGGCTGAGGGACTGATCACAGCATCTTTACCTCTCGTGGCTGAGGGACTGATCACAGCATCTTTACCTCTCGTGGCTGAGGGACTGATCACAGCATCTTTACCTCTCGTGGCTGAGGGACTGATTACAGCATCTTTACCTCTCGAGGGTGAGGGACTGATCACAGCATCTTTATCTCTCGTGGCTGAGGGACTGATCACAGCATCTTTACCTCTCGAGGCTGTGGGACTGATCACAGCATCTTTACCTCTCGAGGCTGTGGGACTGATCACAGCATCTTTACCTCTCGTGGCTGAGGGACTGATCACAGCATCTTTATCTCTCGAGGCTGTGGGACTGATCACAGCATCTTTATCTCTCGTGGCTGAGGGACTGATCACAGCATCTTTATCTCTCGTGGCTGAGGGACTGATCACAGCATCTTTATCTCTCGTGGCTGAGGGACTGATCACAGCATCTTTACCTCTCGTGAGGCTGATGGGACTGATCACAGCATCTTTATCTCTCGATATTACGTCACCGCTACATTCGACTGAAGAAGAATGAGACACTTATGCAACATTTGGGTATCTTTATTATGAAAGCACTTCACCAGCCAGTGGCGTCTTCGGTTAAGTACAGAGAGGAGAGGTGGAAGATGAGATGTAGTTTGAGGTAATCAGTCCCTCAGTCTGGAGTCGATGTGTACAACATATGCGCGGAGTAATGGCTTATATACTGCAGACAAATGAGGGACTAATTACCTCAAACTTCACCACATCTTTTACAGTTATTTTTTGTATTGGACTGAAGACGCCACTGGCTGGCGAAACGTTTCCTCCAGAACAGACTCCCAAGACTCACGAAATCGTAATGACACGATTGAAAACAAACCAAATGTTGCCCAATCGTGTGTCTCATTTTTCATTCTAGATAACGTTAGGCCGTCGGTTAGAATCCTTACACTCCACTTGATTCTATTATTATATTAACTAGGAAAGTGAGAGAGGCATCGCCTTCCAGAGAGGTCATTCTAGAAGTATACTAGTAGTCACAGCACTCTGGAGGGCAGAGTGTTCAATAATCCAAAATTTGGAAATGACAGCTAAGCGAGGTTATGGAACTTCCGTGACAATAGTCAAATCTAAGAACTTACCGTCACAGAAGCTTCACTTTCACCTTCACAGAAGCTTCACTTTCACCTTTACAGAAGCTTCACTTTCACCTTCACAGAAGCTTCACTTTCACCTTTACAGAAGCTTCACTCCCTTTACCTTCACTTGTAGACAGCCTGACTGTCTGTAGACACATGCCTGAGCTTTCATATTTCGCGCCATGCTAGTTTCCATAGTATTCCGCCAGAGGGCAAGCATGGTAGGCATACCTATGTGAGTCTGCCTCACCCCTGCCTCTCCCTCTCTTGGCGCCCAGACTTCTCTCAGACAAGGCCTACTCCTCTCTCCCTCGCAAGGTGCATGGCCCTGGGCCATGGCCACAGACGCGCAGCCTGTGTACTCGCACCTTTATTACAAATAAAGTAAGAAGCCTTCGAAGCCTTATCATTTGTACCCCGCTCTCCAAAACGCCAAACAACACATCGTTATACTTTCACCTTCACAGAAGCTTCACTTTCACCTTCACAGAAGCTTCACTTTCACCTTCACAGAAGCTTCACTTTCACCTTCACAGAAGCTTCACTTTCACCTTCACAGAAGGTTCACTTTCACCTTCACAGAAGCTTCACTTTCACCTTCACAGAAGCATCAGTTTCACCTCGTCATTTTCAACACTGTGTTTCCTTTGTTTTTGTCGTATGAACAAATCTGTTTTCATTTATATTTACAGATTTTGTTTTTAAGTCTTTGTTCAGATTTTATTTTCTTGTATTTATTGTTTTTGAAAAATTAGAGCTTAACCTGCGAGGGTATTCTGGGAATCTCACTTTAACTGGGATGGTCACTTTAACTGGGATGGTCACTTTAACTGGGATGGTCACTTTAACTGGATGGTCACTTTAACTGGGATGGTCACATTAAATGAAATGGTCACTTTAACTGGGATGGTCACTTTAACTGGGATGGTCACATTAACTGGGTTGGTCACTTTAACTGGATGGTCACATTAACTGGGATGGTCACATTAACTGGGATGGTCACTTTAACTAGGGTGGTCACTTTAACTGGGATGGTCACATTAACTAGGATGGCCACTTTAACTGGGATGGTCACTTTAACTGGGATGGTCACTTTAACTGGGATGGTCACATTAACTGGGATGGTCACATTAACTGGGATGGTCACTTTAACTTTGATGGTCATTTTAACTGGGATGGTCATTATAGCTGGGATGGTGTAGCTGGGAATGCCTACCCCCATTTCTGTTTCCCATGCATGCCACTAGGGTAGTGTCCCCATAGACCAGTGCTGCCATCTCACGGCCTTGCTGTCTCTCTGTGTTGACCCGACTTACGAGCAACAAGTCCTCTTTCTCTCCCTCACAAGGCTGGAGGCCTGGCTAGTCCCCAGGGCAATTAAACACACTGCTTGTAATCAAGAACAAAAATAAACCTACACGTCGCCTCCGAAGCCTATCATTCACCGCTGCCTGACCTTATAACCATTATTAGTTATAATGGTCACTTTAACTGTTATGGTCACTATAACTGGGAGGTTCACTTCAACTGGGATATAGAGAAAGGGATGATAGACGGGGATGGGGAGGATTGACTGGAAAGGTAAATGAATGGGGAGGGAGGTCCTAGGGACGTAGAGAGGAATGGGTGACGGAGGGGAGATAGAGAGGGTGGTGGAGGGAGGATAATGGAGGGTGGGGTGATGGATGGAGGGGAGAGAGGGAGCGGTGATGGAGGGGAAGAACGGGAGCGTGTTTGAGAGGATTGCCTGCTAAAAGATTATAATGTAATTTTAATATAATTTCCCCTGGAAATAATACAAATATAATTACGTTTCGTAATGCACTTAATTTAGGAATAATTGAACATTTACATAATTACCTCTAGTTGTGATTGTTGGAATAGACTGACAAACTAGAGTACATGAACAGAGTAGCAGGTACCACCATATATATATATACTATATAGTATATATATATATATATATATATATATATATATATATATATATATATATCTTAGAAAACTTACCTAACCTTATTATAACAAGCGCAATATAATTTAGCCTAATCCAACTAAATATATTTTACATAAGTTTACAATAATTTAATAATAAACAAACACAACGAAATATATTTTTTTTCGTTAGGTGAAGAATGATTTTTGCGAAATTATTTCATACACAAATTTTCTCTTGCCTTATTCGACAAGAAGAGCGTTGCTATTTAATCCAAAATCCAAAATTACATATAAATCTAGGAAACATTATGAACTCACCCATTATATACACACACACACACACAAAGAAGGCAAAGAACCCAAGTAAACAAGGTGATAAGGCTGAGGAGAGAAGATGGGGAACTCACAAGCAATGATCAAGAGGTATGTGAGGAGCTCAACTTGAGGTTTAAGGAAGTATTCACAGTGGAGGAAGGAAGGCAGCTGGGTAGACAGGATGGGGTGCATCACCAACAAGGGATGCATCAAGTGCTAGAGGGCATACACACAACTGAGGAGGAGGTGAAGCAGTTACTCAGTGACCTTGATACCTCAAAGGCGATGGGTCCGGACAATATCTCCCCGTGGGTTCTTCGGGAAGGAGCTGAGGTACTGAGTGTGCCACTTACCATAATATTCAACACATCCCTAGAAAATGGGCAGATACCTGAAGTATGGAAGAAGGCCAATGTAGTCCCCATCTTTAAAAAAGGAGACAGAAAAGAGGCACTAAACTATAGACCGGTGTCACTTACATGTATAGTGTGCAAAGTTCTGGAGAAAATCATCAGGAAAAGAATGGTGGAGCACCTCGAGCTGAACAGGATAATAAACACCAGACAGCACGGATTCCGGGAAGGCAAATCCTGTGTAACAAACCTCCTAGAGTTCTATGATAAAGTAACAGAGGTAAGGCAAGAGAGAGAAGGGTGGGTTGATTGCATTTTCCTGGACTGCAGGAAGGCCTTCGACACAGTTCATCACATATTAGTAAAGAAGTTGGAAGAACAAGCATGTATAACAGGAAGGGCACTGGAATGGATCAGGGAATACCTCACAGTTAGGCAACAACGGGTCATGGTGCGTGATAAGGTATCACAGTGGGCGCCTGTGACGAGCGGCGTACCGCAGGGGTCAGTCCTAGGACCAGTGTTATTCTTGGTATATGTAAACGACATGACGGATGGGATCGACTCAGAAGTGTCTCTGTTCGCAGATGATGTGAAATTAATGAGGAGAATCACATCGGAAGAGGACCAAGCAGGACTTCAAACAGACCTGGACAAGCTTGACATCTGGTCTAGCAACTAGCTTCTCGAATTCAATCCCACCAAATGCAAAGTCATGAAGATCGGAGAAGGACAAAGAAGACCGTTGACAGAGTACAGGCTAGGTGGACAAGGGCTACAAACCTCGGCAAAGGAGAAAGACCTTGGGGTGAGTATAACGCCAAGTACGTCTCCGGAGGCACACATCAACCAGATAACTGCGGCAGCATATGGGCGACTGGCAAACCTAAGATTAGCGTTCCGTTACCTAAACAAGGAATCGTTCAAGACACTGTACACCGTGTACGTCAGGCCCATACTAGAATATGCAGCACCAGTCTGGAACCCACACCTGTTCAAGCACGTAAAGAAACTAGAGAAAGTGCAAAGGTTTGCGACAAGGCTAGTTCCACAACTCAAAGGTCTGTCCTATGAAGAAAGGTTGAGGGAAATAGGACTAACAACACTGGAGGAAAGAAGGGTCAGAGGAGACATGATAACGACATACAAAATACTGCGGGGAATCGACAAGGTAGACAGGGACAGGATGTTCCAGAGAGGGAACACAGAAACAAGGGGACACAACTGGAAGCTGAAGACTCGGATGAGTCAAAGGGATTTTAGGAAGCATTTCTTCAGCCACAGAGTAGTCAGGAAGTGGAATAGTCTAGAGAAAGATATAGTGGAGGCAGGAACCATACATAGTTTTAAGACGAGGTATGATAAAGCTCATGGAGCAGGGAGAGCAGAGACCCAGTAGCGGACAGCGAAGAGGCGGGGCCAGGAGCTGAGTCTCGACCCCTGCAACCACAATTAGGTGAGTACACACACACACACACACATATATATATATATATATATATATATATATATATATATATATATATATATATATATATATATATATATATATATATATATATTTCTTTCTTCTTTCAACACGTCGGCCGTTTTCCACCGAAGTGGGGTGGCCCAAAATGAAAAACGAAAGTTTCCCATTTTAAATTTAGTAATATATACAGGAGAAGGGGTTACTAGCCCCTTGCTCCCAGCATGTTAGTCGCCTCTTACGACACGCATGGCTTACGGAGGAAGAATTCTGTTCCACTTCCCCATGGAGATAAGAGGAAATAAGAACAAGAACTAGTAAGAAAATAGAAGAAAACCCAGAGGGATGTGTATATATATGCTTGTACATGAATGTGTAGTGTGACCTAAGTGTAAGTAGAAGTAACAAGACATACCTGAAATCTTGCATGTTTATGAGACAGAAAAAAGACACCAGCAATCCTACCATCATGTAAAACAAATACAGGCTTTCGTTTTACACTCACTTGGCAGGACGGTAGTACCTCCCTGGGCGGTTGCTGTCTACTATATATATATATATATGTATATTATGGGTGATTTCACCATGTTTCCTAGATTTATATGTAATTTTGGAAGTAAATGGATTTCTAAATCAATGCAACATAAGTAACAGAAGAGCTGAGAGAGAGAGTTGTCTGTACTACATCGCTGAGTCGGCTATGATTGCATCACAATCCAATTTCAACATCTCACAAGGCTAGTGGAGACCTGATGCAGTTACTGCCCTTGTTCGCCCTTCCTCGGGTCACCTAACCGGATTTGCTGATAAGAACCTCACTTTGAAACATCCTTTGCTACTTTGAAATTATTGTTTTTGTCTCGATGAGGGATTTAAAAAGACGTCTATGACGAAGCTGAGACCTACTCTTCCTCCATCATATTTTTCTTCATCTTCGTCGTCTTCTTCTTCTTCTTCTTCATATTATTATTATTATTATTATTAGTAGTATTATTACAAGGTCTTATAAGCCTTTTGTAGGAGAACCACAGTAAAACAAAAAGGTCTATTTTTGCTGTTCATGTATGTATTTTCTTTTTACCATTTTGTAGGCTAAAGTGGTAGTGCCTGCGGTTCACATATGAAGGGCCCCGGTTCGATCAAAATATGAGTGAAAGCATTTGCGCTTGTTTTCTTCCACTTGTTGCCCCTGTTCACCTAGGAAGTGGGTACCTTGGTGCACATCCTGGGGGCCCGGAAAACAGGAACCCCAATGATAATAAGTTAGACTGGCTTTCTTGGGCTACCTTGGGTTACTAACCCATCTTCTTAACACTTGAACAAACAAAAAATCTCCTTCCACTCCATCTACGTCACGGGGGGTTACCAATAAACCCCTGGCTGTCTTCAAGAAGGCACTGGACAGGCACCTAAAGTCAGTACCTGACCAACCGGGCTGTGGTTCGTACGTCAGTTTGCGAGCGACCAGCAGTAACAGCCTGGCTGATCAGACCCTGATCCACCATGAGGCCTGGTCTCAGACCGAGCCGCGGGGGCGTTGACCCCCAAAACCCTCTCCAGGTAGTGTCATTAGCTGTAACCATGGTAACATCACGCAGTGTCAGTTGAAGTAACCAAGGCAACATCACTCAGTGTCATTAGCTGTCACTTGGTGTATCTGTGGCATAGTGAGTAGCACAAGTCACTGCTTACTATATAATAGTGAGCAGTACAAACATGGCATTACTCACAGGGAGGAGTGCATGGCACTGCTCTGAGGATTTTCATGGCTTCTTCACATTTGTCAATCAAAATATTGAGTCTCACCTCGGTGTTAAAGAGGTACATGTTGTTGTCAATGTTGTTTTATGCTTTATTGTTTTATGTTTATCTTGCTCTTATTTATCTGTCGCTCGGTCTCTGTCTTTCTGTATGTCACATCTTGTAAGATCACATATCATTTTTCTCTGTCTGTCTTTGTCTCTTTGTCTCCGTTTCTTTGTGTGTCTGTCCGTCTTTTTTTTTGTCTCTCCCTCTCTCTCTCTCTCTCTCTCTCTCTCTCTCTCTCTCTCTCTCTCTCTCTCTCTCTCTCTCTCTCTCTCTCTCTCTCTCTCTCTCTCTCTCTCTTCCTCTCTCTCTCTCTCGATATATATAATATATTTCGTGAACAAGCAACGTGCACAAGTGTGGGAGGGCGCTGGTGTTGCGGGGTCAGTTGATGGGAAGATTTTTATTTCTGCGATATTTACCAAAAAATAGCACCAACACTGCGTTCTTTAGTAATAGTTTTATTCAAGTATTTTGATAAGCTAACCACTCCAGCATACTCCTTTTGAATAGACATAAAATAAATCTTTTCTTTTATAGTAACAGACCATCAATCACATAGAGCTGCAATAATTGGGCAAAAGAAGGGGGCATGGATTTAGAGCAGGTCGCTCCTGCCTTCCAGAGTTACTAAACCATTGAAACATGGTCTTGGGTGCACTGAAAGACATGATAAACTCTGAGGTAGTATCTTTGATGAGTTCCAGAGACCAGCCATGGGCCAGGCTCGTCTGTTTTACAGACACTTTGCATAAACTTTCGACAACTGAGACCTTCGTGTAATAGAGCGCAAAATGAGTGCAAGTAGAATAGCTAGAAAAGTGGGCAGAATGGATATTTATCTTTAAACCCGGGTGGTAGTAGTAGTAACAGCAGTAAAAAGAGTGAAATCGGAAGCTACCACGGTAAAATGCTGTGGCAGCTCTGTGTATGTATCTCTGTATATACACTGAGAGGCGGGTTTCTCTCATTGTTTATACACTGAGAAAATTGTATCACGCAGTGACGTCCAGCGGCTTAAATCCGCACACAATCTCAGTTGCCTCTAATTTTTTTGGCTAAAGAATCCTCACAATCCTGTTTTAAACTAAGGAATCTTCATAATACCTATCTTAGCTAAAAGAGTCTTCACAATCACGCTTTTGGCTCAAGCATCATCACAATCCTTGTTTTGACTACAAAAGTTTCAAAATCCTTTTTTTTTGGCTACAGAATCCTCAAAATCCCTTGTTTAGCTAAAGAATCCTCTCAATCCCTTCCGATCGAAAAAAAAAATCAGTATTCAAGGAACTTTTTCACCACTACGATACAAACACCAGACGAGACCGTACAGCAGGCGCGTCAAACACATGATTAGCCGACTCTCAGTGCCATATCCGGCACAGAGTAAACCGAAACACCCGACAAACCGAACACACGAAAGACATATTAACGTACCAATGAAAATCTGTTTGTCCAAATACCTCCTTAAAAATAAATCTGAATAATCGAACACTAAACAGCGTGCAATTCCGAGCACTCGACTGATCGAACTCCGAACGTTCGACCTGAGAGATGACCATTCCAGAGTAACAGTAGCTGCTGGATCCACATAACCCTAATAAACTCTCTCACCTCAGGCTGACACGTTTCGCCACCTCATGTATAGAGTCCATCCGGTGTGGTGGAATATGACAGGGGGAAACATAGCGAGCGTTTGTTCTGTATCATATAGAATAATGTAGTCTGTCATATAGGATACAGCAACCGCCCACCGCGGGGGGTTTTCACCGCAGTTATACAGAATAGGGTAGCCACACACTGTGGGTGTTCCTATACCATAATACAAGAATAGGGTAGCCACACACTGTGGGTGTCCTATACCATAATACAAGAATAGGGTAGCCACACACTGTGGGTGTCCTATACCATAATACAAGAATAGGGTAGCCACACACTGTGGGTGTCCTATACCATAATACAAGAATAGGGTAGCCACACACTGTGGGTGTTCCTATACCATAATACAAGAATAGGGTAGCCACACGCTGTGGGTGCTCCTATACCATGATACAAGAATAGGGTAGCCACACACTGTGGGTGTCCCTATACCATAATACAAGAATAGGGTAGCCACACACTGTGGGTGTTCCTATACCATAATACAAGAATAGGGTAGCCACACGTTGTGGGTGCTCCTATACCATGATACAAGAATAGGGTAGCCACACACTGTGGGTGTTCCTATACCATAATACAAGAATAGGGTAGCCACACGTTGTGGGTGCTCCTATACCATGATACAAGAATAGGGTAGCCACACACTGTGGGTGTTCCTATACCATAATACAAGAATAGAGTAGCCACACACTGTGGGTGTTCCTATACCATGATACAAGGATAGAGGAGCCACACACTATGGGTGATCCTATACCATGATATAAGAATAGGGTAGCCACACACTGTGGGTGTTCCTATACCATGATACAAGGATAGAGGAGCCACACACTATGGGTGATCCTATACCATGATATAAGAATAGGAGAGCCACACACTGTGGGTGTTCCAATACCATGATACAAGAATAGGGTAGCCACACACTGTGGGTGCAACTATACCATTATACAAGAATAGAGTAACCACACACTGTGGGTGTTCCAATACCATGATACAAGAATAGATTATCCGCAAAGTGTGGGTGTTCCTATACCATGATACAAGAATAGAGTAGCCATTCACTGTGGGTGTTCCTATACCATGATACAAGAATAGAGTAGCCACACACTGTGGGTGTTCCAATACCATGATACAGGAATAGATTGGCCGCAAAGTGTGAGTGTTCCTATACCGTCTGTCTTGCCCTGTTGAGGTACAGCTGGACAGCATCTGTTTTTCTCTGTTGGAGTACAGCTGGACGGCATCTGTCTTCATCTGTTGGGGAACAGCTAGACGGCATCTGTGTCCTTCTGTTGAAGCACAACTGGACGGCATCTGTCTTGCCCTGTTGAGGTAAAGAAGGACGGCATCTGTCTCCCTCTGTTGAGGTACAGCTAGACGGCATCCATCTCCCACTGTTGAGGCACAGCTGCCCCGTTTCTATTTGACCTTTTTTCGTGTGTTTTTGAAAGACTTTACAAACGTATTTAGTTGGTCTGTTGCAGGAGAAAATTAACAGGGAATTGAATTCCTTACCCTAAAGGGTATTGAGGTGCGTTTTTTTGAAGACTGGTACAGTCTGCATTATATTATTTTCAAGTGCTGAAATTTTGCTCTTAGCTTTGTTAATTTTTTGGCAGAACGGAACTGCATTTTTTATGTAATTAAAATTGAGATTGTTTTTGGTTGCTAAGCTCATTTTTATGGATATTTAACGTGGATCTTAAAGTTGTTAAAGTGGATTGATATGAATATTTGAGCTTCAGACCATGTAGCAGGGTTGTCGCAAACATGGCTCCATCTAGCAGGGTTGTTGCAAACATGGCTCCATCTAGCAGGGTTGTTGCAAACATGGCTCTATCTAGCTGGGTTGTTGCAAACATGGCTCCATCTAGCAGGGTTGTTGCAAACATGGATCCATCTAGCAGGGTTGTTGAAAACATGGCTCCATCTAGCAGGGTTGTTGCACACATGGATGGCACTGGGGTGACAACTTCATTTCAATGTGACTGTGTCTCTGGACACATCTGCTCGGGCTCTCCTGAATTCCATTGTTTTCATTGCATCGCTCCTGAATAAGTGTTTGCAATTATAGTGTGAAGGACCTAAAGGAAAACTATCATCCCAACCCCCTCCCACCCTAGTAGTTGCTGTGCACTCTTGATCAAGAGCATGACATTATGTATATATATATATATATATATATATATATATATATATATATATATATATATATATATATATATATATATATATATATATATATTATATATATATATATATATATTTTATATATATATATTTTACATACACACACACACACACCAACAAACACACACACACACACACACGTATATGGTGTACAGAGTCTTGAATGATTCCTTAGTGAGGTATTGGAACGCTATTCTTAGGTTGCAGCGCCTGTATGCTGCAGCAGTTATCTGATTGATGTGTGCTCAGGAGATGTGCTCGGTATTATACTCACCCCAAGATCTTTTCTTTGAGTGAGGTTTGCAAACCTCAAACCAAAGACTGCAAACCTCACTCAAAGAAAAAGATCTTGGGGTGAGTATAATACCGAGCACATCTCCTGAGGCACACATCAATCAGATAACTGCTGCAGCATACGGGCGGCTGGCAAACCTAAGAATAGCGTTCCAATACCTCACTAAGCAATTGTTCAAGACTCTGTACACCATATACGTCAGGCCCATACTGGAGTATGCAGCACCAGTTTGGAACCCACACCTGGTCAAGCACGTCAAGAAATTAGAGAAAGTGCAAAGGTTTGCAACAAGACTAGTCCCAGCGCTAAGGGGATTGTCCTACGAAGAAAGGTTAAGGGAAATCGGTCTGACGACACTAGAGGACAGGAGGGTTAGGGGAGACATGATAACGACATATAAAATACTACGAGGAATAGATAAGGGGGACAGAGACAAGATGTTCCAGAGAGGGGACACAGAAACAAGGTGTCACAATTGGAAGTTGAAGACTCCTATGAGTCAAAGGGATGTTAGGAAGTATTTCTTCAGTCATAGAGTTGTCAGGAAGTGGAATAGCTTAGAAAGTGACGTAGTGGAGGCAGGAACCATACATAGTTTTAAGACGAGGTTTGATAAAGCTCATGGAGCAGTGAGAGAGAGGACCTAGTAGCAATCAGTGAAGAGGCGGGGCCAGGAGCTATGAATCGACCCCTGCAACCACAAATAGGTGAGTACAAATAGGTGAGTACACACACACGCGCACACACACACACACACACACGCACACACACATAGTGACAGGATGTTCCAGAGAGGAAACACAGAAACAAGGGGACACAACAGGAAGCTGAAGACTCAGATGAGTCAGAGGGATGTTAGGAAGCAATTCTTCAGCCATAGAGTAGTTAGGAAGTGGAATAGTTTAGCGAACGATATAGTGGAGGCGGGAACCAAACATAGTTTTAAGACAAGGTATGATAAAGCTCACGGAGCAGGGAGAGCAGAGACCCAGTAGCGGACAGTGCAGAGGCGGGGCCAGGAGCTGAGTCTCGACCCCTGCAACCACAATTAGGTGAGTACAATTAGGTGAGTACACGCACACGCGCACACACGCACGGACACACATACACACACGCACGCACACACATACACACACGCACGCACACACATACACACACGCACGCACACACATACACACACGCACGCACACACATACACACACGCACGCACACACATACACACACGCACGCACACACATACACACACGCACGCACACACATACACGCACGCACACACATACACACACGCACGCACACACATACACACACGCACGCACACACATACACACACGCACGCACACACATACACACACGCACGCACACACAAGGACGTATTTTCACCTTTTCTGTTTCCTATTCCCCGTTTGGCGATATTTTGTAAAACTTTTTTTCTCGATGTCGTTCGCCACAATACATGCAACATTTCACTCGCCAAACTGTCGCCACCACCGCCGCGGCTGGTGTTGCAGCAGCAGCAACAGTTGGTGTTGCAGCAGCAGCAACAGCTGGTGTTACAGCAACAGCTGCTGCTGCGGAATTCAGTACACGAGTCCGTGCCGCCTCTGTGCACCGTAAAACAGAGCAAAGAGCGATGCTGGAGGGGATCAATCACCGTGTACACGGACATTCCACGGATCTCTCGGGCCTGAAACATGTGCTGAATTCCGTGGCCGTGGCGTATTGTTAGTGGAGCCACGGTCACCAGCCACTCAGATCACTGTCATTGCTGCAGTGGTACACCAGCCACTCAGATCACTGTCACTGATGCAATGGTACACCAGCCACTCAGATCACTGTCACTGCTGCAATGGTACACCAGCCACTCAGATCACTGTCACTGCTGCAGTGATCCACCAGCCACTCAGATCACTGTCACTGCTGCAGTGGTACACCAGCCACTCAGATCACTGTCACTGCAGTGTCCACAGCCCTCAGATCACTGTCACTGCTGCAATGGTACACCAGCCACTCAGATCACTGTCACTGCTGCAGTGGTACACCAGCCACTCAGATCACTGTCACTGCTGCAATGGTACACCAGCCACTCAGATCACTGTCACTGCTGCAGTGGTACACCAGCCACTCAGATCACTGTCACTGCTGCAGTGGTACACCAGCCACTCAGATCACTGTCACTGCTGCAGTGATCCACCACAGTGCCATAGGTTACTCTCCAAATTCAGGTGCCTTGAGCACCCTGTCTTTTGTGTTGTGTGTGTGCTCACCTAGTTGCTCACCTAGTTGTGGTTGCAGGAGTCGAGTCATAGCTCCTAGCCCCGCCTCTTCACTGACCGCTACTATGTCCTTTCTCTCCCTGTTCCTTGAGCTTTATCATGCCTCTTCTTAAAGCCATGAACGGATCCTGACTCCACTACATCGCTTCTCAAACTATTCCACTTCCTGACCACTCTG
Organism: Cherax destructor; assembly: GCA_009830355.1. Taxonomy (NCBI): domain Eukaryota; kingdom Metazoa; phylum Arthropoda; class Malacostraca; order Decapoda; family Parastacidae; genus Cherax; species Cherax destructor. Next base: position 61,500 of record WNWK01007763.1, read on the forward strand.
TGACTGAAGAAATACTTCCTAACATCCCTGTGATTCATCTGAGTCTTTAACTTCCAGCTGTTTCCCCTTGTTGCTGTGTCCCATCTCTGGAACATTCTGTCTCTTTTCACCTTGTCAAATCCTCTCAGTATTTTATATGTCGTTATCATGTCCCCCCTATCTCTCCTGTCCTCCAGTGTCGTCAGGTCGATTTCCCTTAACCTCTCCTCGTAGGACATACCCCATAGCTCAGGGACTAGTCTTGTTGCAAACCTTTGCACTTTCTCTAGTTTGTTTACGTGCTTGGCTAGGTGTGGGTTCCAAACTGGTGCTGCATACTCCAATGTGGGCTTAACGTACACAGTGTACAGGGTCCTGAACGATTCCTTATTAAGATGTCGGAATGCTGTTCTTAGGTTTGCTAGGCGCCCGTATACTGCAGCAGTTATTTGGTTGATGTGCGCCTCAGGAGATGTGCCTGGTGTTATACTCACCCCAAGATGTTTTTCCTTGAGTGAGGCTTATAGTCTCTGGCCCCCTAGACTGTACTCCGTCTGCGGTCTTCTTTGCCCTTCCCCAATCTTCATGACTTTGCACTTGGTGGGGTCGAACTCCAGGAGCCAATTGCTGGACCAGGCTTGCATCCTGTCCAGATCCCTTTGTAGTTCTGCCTGGTCCTCGTCCGATTGAATTCTTTTCATCAACTTCACATCATCTGCAAACAGGGACACTTCGGAGTCTATTTCTTCCGTCTTGTCGTTCGCAAATACCAGAAACAGCACCGGTCCTAGGACTGACCCCTGTGGAACCCCACTCGTCACTGGCGCCCACTCTGACACCTCGCCACGTAACATGACTCGCTGCTGTCTTTCTGAGAAGTATTCCCTGATCCATTGTAGTGCCTTCCCTGTTATCCCTGCCTGGTCCTACAGCTTTTGCACTAATCTCTTGAGTGGAACTGTGTCAAACGCCTTCTTACAGTCCAAGAAAATGCAATCTACCCTACCCCTCTCTCTCTTTGTCTTACTGCTGTCACCCTGTCGTAGAACTCCAGTATGTTTGTGACACAGGATTTCCCGTCCCTGAAACCGTGTTGGCCGTCGTTGATAAGCTCATTCCTTTCTAGGTGCTCCACCACTCTTCTCCTGATAATCTTCTCCATGACTTGCATACTATACATGTCAGTGACACTGGTCTGTAGTTTAGTGCTTCGTGTCTGTCTCCTTTTTTAAAAATTTGGACTACATTTGCTGTCTTCCATACGTCAGGTAATTTCCCTGTTTCGATAGATGTGTTGAATATTGTTATTATTGGTACAAACAGTGCCTCTGGTCCCTCTCTTAGGACCCATGGAGAGATGTCCGGCCTCATCGCCTTTGAGGTATCTAGCTCACTCAGCAGCCTCTTCACTTCTTCCTCGGTTGCATGTATTGTGTCCAGCACTTGGTGGTGTACCCCACCTCTCTGTCTTTCTGGAGTCATTTCTGTCTCCTCTGTGAACACTTCTTTGAATGTCATGTTGAGTTCCTTACATACTTCGCGGTCGTTTCTTGTGATCTATCCTCCTTCCTTCCTTAGCCTGATCACCTGGTCCTTGACTGTTGTTCTCCTCCTGATGTGGCTGTACAACAGCTTCAGGTCAGATTTGGCTTTCGCTGCTATGTCATTTTCATATTGTCGTTGGGCCTCCCGTCTTACCTGTGCATATTCATTTCTGGCTCTACGACTCCTCTCCTTATTCTCCTGGGTCCTTTGTCTTCTATACTTCTTCCATGCCCTAGCACATTTGGTTTTGGCCTCCCTGCACCTTTGGGTGAACCACGGGCTCATCCTTGCTTTTTCATTATTCCTGGGTACAAACCTCTCCTCAGCTTCCTTGCATATTGTTGTCACATATTCCATCATCTCATTTACTGACTTCTCTGCCAGTTCTCTGTCCCACTGAACCCCGTTCAGGAAGTTCTTCATGCCCAAGTAGTCCCCTTTCTTGTAGTTTGGCTTCATTCGTCCAGCCCTTCCTGCTTCCCCCTCCACTTGAAACTCTACTGTGTATTCGAAGCTTAAAACCACATGATCACTGGCTCCAAGGAGTCTTTCATATGTGATGTCCTCAATATCTGCACTACTCAAGGTGAATATTAGATCCAGTCTCGCTGGTTCATCCTCTCCTCTCTCTCTCGGGTAGTGTCCCTTACGTGTTAGTACATAAAGTGTGTGTGCGTGTGTACCATACAACCACCACAGGCCACGTGTTGAGTTGTTTATGAGGACAACCACCGACAACAGCCATATCGTCATCACCACTTTGTTAACACTTCCTCACCACTGATCACGGACCTACCACTTACCCACTTTTCACCTGGTCACAGACCGGACCGCGGGGGCTTTGACCCCTGAAACCCTCTCCAGGTATGCTCTAGGTATTCACACTTCCCTACACCACTTACCACTAATCACCACTTCCTCACTATTCTACCACTTCCTACCTACATATCCTTCTACCACCTACAACTTCCAATCCACTTGCCACTTCCACACCCCTACATCCCTCCCACTGCGCACTTCATTTTACCATCTTTACCACTTCCCATCCAACCTTCACCACTATTCCTCCTCACTACCTTCCTTTCCTACTACTCCTCTCACACTCATTACTCCATACCACTTCCTCCACACCACTTAATCTTCCTATCTTCCTCACTCCACTTCACCATTTCCTCTCATCTCTGCCTCCCTTTCATTCCTCACATTCTACTACTTTCCCTCCTCACTTCCCTCCACTGTTCCTTCACTCACTCCACATTCCCTTCACTTCACCTATTCTCACCTTCCTCCACTCACTCTTCTACCACTCTCTCCACCTCCTCTTCTCACTCATCTTCTTCCTCACTATCTCCACTCTGTCCTTCACCTCTTCACTTCCCTACCCCCTACCATTCCTCAATCCACCTCCACCTCTCTTACCCTACCTATTTCACCCTGCTTCCTACCTCTATTCTTCCTTCACTATTTCCTACCACTCACACCCTTTATTCCCACCACTCACTGCTTCCACTGCCCTCACTCCCACCACTCCTCTTCCCTCCCACTCCTCCTTCACTCACTATTTACACTCACCTACCACTCCTCCATTAATCATCCTCTACTCTTCCCTGCTACTCCTCTCCACCTCTCCCCACTCACTACTTCCTACACCACTATTCCTTTCCACACTAATTCTCCCTACACTTCCCTACCACTCACTAATTCACTTCTTCACTTTTCCTTCCACTCCTACTTCCTTCCACTCCTTTTCTACCACTCTCTACTTCCTCCTCACTAATTCCTCACCACTCACTCTTCCCTCCATCACTGTTCTTTACCACTCACTGCTTCTACCACTCACTACTTCCTTCCATCCTAATTCCCCCACTCACTTTCCCCCTCACTACTTCCTACCACCACTACTTCCCTCCCTCACTAATTCCCTACCACTCACTCCCCTCCACCACTTCCCTATTCCCTCCAGCTTCCCTACCACATCACTGCTATCCTACGACACCTCTTTACTGAAACTTTCCTCATCCTCTTCCCTACCACTCCTCTTCCTCACCACTCATTCCCTACCACTCACTGTTCCTACCATAGCTTCACCACTCACTTTCTCTACCTCTCACCTATTCCCTACCACTCACTGCTTCCCTACCACTCACTCTTCCTACCACTCACTACTTCCTCTCACTCCTAACCTCACTGCTTCCCTACCACTCACTCTTCCTACCACTCACTACTTCCTACCACTCACTACTTCCTTCCACTCACTAATTCCTCCACTCCAACTTCCTCCACTCACTTTCCTACCACTCACTACTTCCTCCACTCACTACTTCCCTCCACTCACTACTTCCCTACCACTCACTTTTCCACTCACTCATTCTACCATCTCCTTCCACTCACTGCTTCCTACCACTCACTGCTTCCTCACTCACTCTTCCCTACCCTCACTGCTTCCTACCACTCCTTTCCCACTCACTGCATTCTCCATCTCTTCCTTCCACTCACTACTTCCTCACTCCTCTCCCACTCACTACTTCCCTACCACTCACTATTCTCTCAAACTATCCTACCACTCTCTTCCCTTCACTCACTATTTCCTAACCACTCACTACTTCCCTCCACTCACTACTTCCTACCACTCACTACTTCCACCACTCACTCTTCCTACCACTCACTAATTCCTACCACTCTTCTTCCTTCCACTCACTAATTCCTACCACTCCTCTTCCTACACTCACTCTTCCCTACCACTCACTATCTAAAATCATCCCTCCTTCCTTCCACTCACTAATTCCTACCACTCACTACTTCCTACCACTCACTACTTCCTACCACCACTACTTCCTTCACTCACTATTCCTACCACTCACTACTTCCTCCACTCACTATTCATTCCATTCCCCTTTCCTTACCACTCACTACTTCCCTTCCACTCACTACTTCCCTACCACTCACTACTTCCTACCAATCACTACTTCCCTACCACTCCTGCTTCCCTCCTCACTCCCATTCCTACCACTCACTGCTTCCCTACCACTCCACTCTTCCCTACCACTCACTACTTCTTCCACTCACTCTTCATCCACTCACTATTCCCTACCACTCACTCTTCCTCTACCATTTCCACTTTTTCTGTTCCCTTACCACTCACTTCATTCCTACCACCACACACTACACCTTCCACTCACTAGTTCCTGCCACTCCTGCTTCCCTACCACTCAGCTATTCAGTTACATTCACTAGTTCCTATACCACTCACTGCTTTCCTTCCACTCACTCATTCCTATTCACTCTCTACTTCCCTTCCACTCACTAATTCCCTCCACTCACTACTTCCCTACCACTCACTACTTCCTACCACTCACTACTTCCCTACCACTCACTACTTCCCTTCCACTCACTAATTCCCTACCACTCACTACTTCCCTACCACTCACTACTTCTCTACCACTCACTACTTCCCTACCACTCACTACTTCCCTACCACTCACTACTTCCCTTCCACTCACTATTGCCTTCCACTCACTAATTCCTCCACTCACTACTTCCCTACCACTCACTACTTCCCTACCACTCACTACTTCCCTTCCAGTCACTACTTCCCTTCCACTAACTACTTCCCTTCCACTCACTAATTCCCTACCACTCACTACTTCCCTACCACTCACTGCCACTCAAAAATTTCCTACCACTCACTACTTCCCTACCACTCACTACTTCCCTTCCATTCACTAATTCCCTAGCACTCACTACTTCCTTACCACTCACTAATTCCCTTCCACTCACTTCTTCCCTACCACTCACTACTTCCCTACCACTCACTACTTCCCAACCACTCACTACTTCCCTACCAGTCAGTAATTTCCAAACACTTACTTTTCTACCCCTTCACTCTCCCTCATCTCTCCACAACTCTCCCTCCAGACTCCTCACTCAATGTCAGTCTTCCCTGCGCCAGCTCCCCCGTGGCTGTCATCAGCCCTCAGTCAATATAAGGAAACTTGCTGACAGTTGTGCTTCCTTGAGCCTGGGAGACAGTCTCTTCGTTCCGAACCTGAAGCCTCCTCCTAATGAACCTGGGAGACAGTCTCTTCGGACCTAAAGCCTCCTTCTGCTCCTGAACCTGGGAGACAGTCTCTTTGGACCTGAAGTCTCCTCCTCCTGAACCTGGGAGATAGTCTCTTTGGACCTGAAGTCTCCTCCTCCTGAACCTGGGAGACAGTCTACTCGGAATATATTTCGTAATGCAATACAGAAGAGTGAAAAATTATCTCCTCCCGTCATCCTTATCTCATTTTTGTGACAGGTTTTATTGTCAGAGGTGTGTGTTGTGTGTACTCACCTATATGTGGTTGCAGGGGTCGAGTCATAGCTCCTGGCCCCGCCTCTTCACTGATTGCTACTAGGTCCTCTCTTTCCCTGCTCCATGAGCTTAATCAAACCTCGTCTTAAAACTATGTATGGTTCCTGCCTCCACTACGTCACTACGTGTGTGTGTGTGTGTGTGTGTGTGTGTGTGTGTGTGTGTGTATGTGTATGTGTGTGTGTGGGTGGGGGTGGGTGTATTCATCTAACTGGATAAGTACACACAGACACACACATACGCACTGCATGTGTGTGTGTCCATATATATGCGTTTGTGCGTGTTTATATACCTGAATGTAGCCGAGAGTAACGAAACCTCTAAACCACATTTGCCTAGCGGTCAATTTCTCGCAATAAATGGTCCAAATTCCACCCGTATGTTTGCTCTTTTAACTGCCTCGACTCGCTGCCGGCTCTGAGAAACTGGCAGAGAGTCAGCCCTTTTGAGAGTTCTTTATAGCTCAAATAATGTATGTACCTGATCACGCTCAGTCGCTCACTAGACGCCAGTCAGGGCTTCACCCTTCCTCACTTTTATTGAATTTTATCTGTTTTAATAAAACTTTTGTTTTTAGTACTTTACGACAGTTCACAAGGTCATCGTAGAGATCATTCACACACACACACAAAAAAAATCGACAAGTGCCCTTAACAACCAGTAACTAACATAACAGACCAAGTAATGAGGAATGACATTATCACATCAAAGAAATTAAGTTATTTAACATTAACCTCCCATTAACACTCATTGTGCAAAAACATTCTCTTATATATTGAACATAGTGATTGTAATTTTAATTATATATATATATATATATATATATATATATATATATATATATAATATATATATATATATATATATATATATATATATATATACAGAACAAACACTGAAAAACGAATTCAAGCGCTTTCGTGACTTCTCACATTATCAAGGAACATTCCTTGATGATGTGAGAAGTCACGAAAGCACTTGGAATTTCAGTATTTTTTCACAGTGGTTGTTCTGTGTATTGTGATATCACCTGTTTACTGTGGGATTAAATTATGGGGAATCAAATACAAAGTTGAAAAGGTTAGTGGACGAGTTTGGGAGGGTGTGTAAAGGTAGAAAGTTGAAAGTGAACATAGATAAGAGTAAGGTGATGAGGGTATCAAACGATTTAGATAAAGAAAAATTGGATATCACAATGGAGAGAGGGATTATGGAAGAAGTGAATGTTTTCAGATGTTTGGGAGTTGACGTGTAAGCGGATGGGTTTATGAAGGATGAGGTTAACCATAGAATTGATGAAGGAAAAAAGGTGAGTGGTGCATTGAGATATCTGTGGAGACAAAAAACGTTATCCATTAGGCAAATAAAGGAATGTACGAAAGTATAGTGGTACCAACACTCTTATATGGGTGTGAAGCATGGGTTGTAAATGCTGCAGCGAGGAGGCGGCTGGAGGCAGTGGAGATGTCCTGTCTAAGGGCAATGCGTGGTGTAAATATGCAGAGAATTCGGAGTGTGAAAATTAGGAGGTGTGGAGTTACTAAAAGTATTAGTCAGAGGGCTAAAGAGGGGTTGTTGAGGTGGTTTGGTTATTTAGAGAGAATGGATCAAAGTAGATTGACTTAGAGAGCGTTTAAATCTGTAGGGGAAGGAAGGAGGGGTAGGAGTCGTCCTCGAAAAGGTTGGAGAGAGGGGGTAAAGGAGGTTTTGTATACGAGGGGCTTGGACTTCCAGCAAGCGTGCGTGAGCGTGTTAGATAGGAGTGAGTGGAGACGAATGGTTTTTGGGACCTGACGAGCTGTTGGAGTGTGAACAGGGTAATATATAGTGAAGAGATTCAGGAAAACTGGTTAGACAGATTTGAGTTCTAGAAATGCGAAGTACAATGCCCGCAAAAGAGGGGTTTGGTATATTGGCAGTTTGGAGGGATTGTTTTATGTATTACTTATATCTTTATATATGCTTCTAAACTGTCGTATCTGAGCACCTCTGCAAAGACAGTGATTATGTATGAGTGAGGTGAAAGTGTTGAATGATGATGAAAGTATTTTCTTCTTTGGGAATTTCTTTCTTTTTGGGTCACTATTCCTCGGTGGGAGACGGCCGATTTAGATAAAGAAAAATTGGATATCACAATGGAGAGAGGGATTATGGAAGAAGTGAATGTTTTCAGATGTTTGGGAGTTGACGTGTCAGCGGATGGGTTTATGAATGATGAGGTTAACCATAGAATTGATGAAGGAAAAAAGGTGAGTGGTGCATTGAGGTATCTGTGGAGACAAAAAACGTTATCCATGGAGGCAAATAAAGGAATGTACGAAAGTATAGTGGTACCAACACTCTTATATGGGTGTGAAGCATGGGTTGTAAATGCTGTTGTTGTAAATGCTGGTTGTAAAAATATATATATATATATATATATATATATATATATATATATATATATATATATATATATATATATATATATATATATATATATATGTGTGTGTTGATATTCATGCACGCGTATATGCATTTATATCCCTCGGTTTGACTTATATTTTTCTCTTCTCATGACCCTGATATGCCGCCAGCCTCCAGCATAAGGAAGACAGTTCTGGTATCATGTTTGGTGCCAATATCTTCAGTCATTGGATGGTTAGTGCGCCGTAAAACACATCGCTAGTCAGCTCTCCTCCAATATGTTCCCTCCTCTCGCCCGAGGTATTACGGTATGCCCAGAATATCATCACTCTCACAGTTTTAAATTACGTTGTCTTACACACACACACACACACACACACACACACACAAACACACACACACACACAATGAGAAAGAGATCTGATTGTGAATTTTCCAACAAACAAAGAGGATGGAATGAAAAGAGAAAAGGATCTTAAATATGACGCAAATAGAGATTCGAATCCTACTGTAGACCGAGGGACAATGTTTGTTTAAATAATTTAGCCCGTTTGCGAATTGTTAAGCATTGGAAAATCTCTTTCAGTGCATGTGGCAGGATTTGCATGGGATAGAGGTTAAGGGAACTCATCCTGATGACACTGGAGGACAGGAAGATAAAGGGAACATGATAATAACGTATAAAATTTTTGGGAGGAATTGACAAGATGAACAGTGACAGAATGTTTTAGAGATGTGATACAGAAACAAGGGGTCACAACTGGAAGTTGAAAACGCAGATGAGTCATTAGGATGTTAGGAAATGTTTCTTCAGCCTTAGAGTTGTCAGAAAGTGGAGAGTGATGTAGTGGAGGCAGGATCCATGTGTAGCTTTGAGAAGAGATACAATAAGGCTCCTAGGGCAGGGAGAGAGTTGACCTTGCAAAGAACAGCGAAGAGGCGGGGCCAGTAGCCGTAAATCGAAACCTGCAACCACATATAAGTGAGTATATATAGGTGAGTACACACAGAGACACACACACAAGGTATGATAAAGAGGAATGATAAAGCTCACAGAGCAGGGAGGGAGTGACCTAGTGGCGACCAGTGAAGAAACGGGGCCAGGAGCTATGAATCGACCCCTGCACCCACAATTAGGTAAGTACAATTAGATGAGTACACACACACACACACACACACACACACACACACACAAACACAGGTAAAACAAGAGAGAGAAGGGTGGGTTGATTGCATTTTCCTGGACTGCAAGAAGGCTTTCGACTCAGTTCTTCACATGAGATTAGTAAAGAAGTTGGAAGAACAAGTAGGTATAACAGGAAGGGCACTGGAATGGATCAGGGAATACCTCACAGGGAGGCAACAACGGGTCATGGTGCGTGATGAGGTATCACAGTGGGCGCCTGTGACGAGCGGGGTACGGCAGGGGTCAGTCCTAGGACCAGTGTTATTCTTGGTATATGTGAATGACATGACGGACGGGATAGACTCAGAAATGTCTCTGTTCGCAGATGATGTGAAATTAATGAGGAGAATAAAATCGGATGAGGACCAAGCAGGACTTCAAAGAGACCTGGACAAGCTTGACATCTGGTCTAGCAATTGGCTTTTCGAATTTAATCCCACCAAATGCAAAGTCATGAAGATCGGTGACGGGCAAAGAAGACCGCTGACAAAGTACAGGCTAGGTGGACAAAGGCTACAAACCTCGCAAAGGAGAAAGACCTTGGGGTGAGTATAACGCCAAGCACGTCTCCGGAAGCACACATCAACTAGATAACTGCGGCAGCATTTGGGCGACTGGCAAACCTAAGATTGGCGTTCCGTTACCTTAACAAGGAATCGTTCAAGACACTGTACACCGTATACGTCAGGCCCATACTAGAGTATGCAGCACCAGTCTGGAACCCAACACCTGGTCAAGCACGTCAAGAAATTAGAGAAAGTGCAAAGGCTGTCCTATGAAGAAAGGTTGAGGGAAATAGGACTAACAACACTGGAGGACAGAAGGGTTAGAGGAGACATGATAACGACATACAAAAATACTGCGGGGAATCGAGAAGGTAGATAGTGACAGGATGTTCCAGAGAGGGAATACAGAAACAAGAGGGCACAATTGGACGCTGAAGACTCAGATGAGTCAAAGGGATGTTAGGAAGCATTTCATCAGCCATAGAGTAGTCAGGAAGTGGAATAGTCTAGCAAACGACATAGTGGAGTCAGGAACCATACATTGCTTTAAGACAAGGTATGATAAAGCTGTATAACCCCTGTGGTTTAGCTATTCTTTTGATTATAATAATAATCCTGAGGCGCACATCAGCAAATAACTGCTGCAGCATACGGGCGCCTAGCAAACCTAAGAACAACATTCCGACATCTTACACTGTGTACGTTAGGCCCATATTGGAGTATGCAGCACCAGTTTGGAACCCACACCTAGCCAAGCACGTAAAGAAACTAGAGAAAGTGCAAAGATTTGCAAGAAGACTAGTCCCGGAGCTAAGGTGTATGTCCTACGAGGAGAGGTTAAGGTAAATCGACCTGACGACACTGGAAGACAGGAGGGATAGGTGGGACATGATAACGACTTATAAAATTCTTAGAGGAATTGACAAGGTGGACAGAGACAGAATGTTCCAGAGATGGGACACAGCAACAAGGGGACACAGTTGGAAGTTGAAGACTCAGATGAATCACAGGGATGTTAGGAAGTATTTCTTCAGTCACAGAGTGGTTAGAAAGTGGAATAGTTTGGAAAGGGATGTAGTGGAGGCAGGATCCATTCATAGCTTTAAGAAGAGGTATAATATAGCTCATGGCGCAGGGAGAGTGACCCAGTAGCGGCCACTGAAGACGCGGGGCCAGGAGCTATAAATCGACCCCTGCAACCAAAACTAGGTGAATACAACTAGGTGAGTACACACATACACATCGGCCTGACGACACTGGAGAACAGGAGGGTTAGGGAGAGACATGATAACGACATACAAAATACTGCGTGGAATAGATAAGGTGGACCGAGACAGGATGTTCCAGAGAGGGGACACAGAGAGGAGGAGTCATAATTAGAAGTTGAAAACTCAGACGAGTCAAAGGGATGTTAGGAAGTATTTCTTCAGTTGTCAGGAAGTGGAACAGTCTAGCAAGTGATGTAGTGGAGGCAGGAACCATACATAGCTTTAAGACGAGGTATGATAAAGCTCATGGAGCAGGGAGAAAGAGAACCTAGTAGCGGTAAGTGAAGAGGCGGGGGCCAGGAGCTAAGTCTCGACCCCCTGCATCCACAATTAGGTGAGTACACTCACACAGACACACACACACACATACACACAGATAATAATGGAATGTTTCGGCACACAGCATTAAATTTAGATTTTAATATTTACTTTTGAAAATACAAAGTATATTTGAAAATTGTAATATAATGCCAAGATGCGAACAGTGATACGAGGGGAAAACGTCACAATGAGCTGATGTGACTAGTGGGGCAGTACAATGATCATTGCTTCCCTTGCTGATGCTACTAGTGGGGCAGTACAATGATCATTGCTTCCCTTGCTGATGCTACTAGTGGGGCAGTACAATGATCATTGCTTCCCTTGCTGATGCTACTAGTGGGGCAGTACAATGATCATTGCTCCCCTTGCTGATGTTATTAGTGGGGCAGTACAATGATCATTGCTCCCCTTGCTGATGTTATTAGTGGGGCAGTACAATGATCATTGCTCCCTTCGTTGATGTCACTAGTGGGCGTTCTACAATATCAATGCTCCCCTCATTGATGAAACTAGTGGGCGTCCACAAAGATCAACGCTCCCCTCGTTTGATGTCATTAGTGGGCTTCCCGGGCTTCCCACAAGGACGAACGTTGCCCTCATTGATGTCATTAGTGGACGTCCCACAAGGATCAACGCTCCCCTCATTTATATCATTAGTGGGCGTCCCTCAAGGATCAACACTTCCCTCGTTGATATCACTAGTGGGCATCCCACAAGGATCAACGCTCCCCTCATTGATGTCACTAGTGGGCGCTACAAGTCATACTCCCTACTGATGTCACTAGTGGGCGTCCTACAAGGTTCAAGCTCCTCACTGATGTCACTAGTGGGCGTCCTACAAGGATCAACGCTCCCTCATTGATGTCACTAGTGGGCGTCCACAAGGTTCAACGCTCCCTCATGATGTCACTAGTGGGCGTCCTACAAGGTTCAACGTCCCTCACTGATGTCACTAGTGGGCGTCCTACAAGGTTCAACGCTCCCTCACTGATGTCACTAGTGGGCGTCCCTCAAGGTTCAACGCTCCCTCACTGATGTCACTAGTGGACGTCCTACAAGGTTCAACGCTCCCTCACTGATGTCACTAGTGGGCGTCCTACAAGGTTCAACGCTCCCCTCCTGATGTCACTAGTGGGCGTCCTACAGGTTCAACGCTCCCTCACTGATGTCACTAGTGGGCGTCCACAAGGTTCAACGCTCCCTCACTGATGTCACTAGTGGGCGTCCCACAAGGTTCAACGCTCCCTCACTGATGTCACTAGTGGGCGTCCCACAAGGTTCAACGCTCCCCTCACTGATGTCACTAGTGGGCGTCCTACAAGGTTCAACGCTCCCCTCACTGATGTCACTAGTGGGCGTCCTACAAGGTTCAACGCTCCCCTCACTGATGTCACTAGTGGGCGTCCTACAAGGTTCAACGCTCCCCTCACTGATTTCACTAGTGGGAGTCCACAAGGTTCAACGCTCCCTCACTGATGTCACTAGTGGGCGTCCACAAGGTTCAACGCTCCCTCACTGATGTCACTAGTGGGCATCCCACAAGGTTCAACGCTCCCCTCACTGATGTCACTAGTGGGCCTCCCACAAGGATCAACGCTCCCCTCACTGATGTCACTAGTGGGCGTCCTACAAGGATCAACGCTCCCCTCACTGATGTCACTAGTGGGCGTCCTACAAGGTTCAACGCTCCCCTCACTGATGTCACTAGTGGGCGTCCTACAAGGTTCAACGCTCCCTCACTGATGTCACTAGTGGGCGTCCCACAAGGTTCAACGCTCCTCACTGATGTCACTAGTGGGCGTCCTACAAGGTTCAACGCTCCCCTCACTGATGTCACTAGTGGGCGTCCCACAAGGTTCAACGCTCCCCTCACTGATGTCACTAGTGGGCGTCCTACAAGGTTCAACGCTCCCCTCACTGATGTCACTAGTGGGCGTCCCACAAGGTTCAACGCTCCCCTCACTGATGTCACTAGTGGGCGTCCCACAAGGTTCAACGCTCCCCTCACTGATGTCACTAGTGGGCGTCCCACAAGGTTCAACGCTCCCCTCACTGATGTCACTAGTGGGCGTCCTACAAGGTTCAACGCTCCCCTCACTGAAGAAGTAAATAGTAACTTGTTTGTGGACGATGCAAAAATAATTTTTTAAATAACATACGAAGATAACTGATAGATTTTCCCATCGGATTTAGATGAAGTGAATCGAGGAATATAAAGTTGATTTTTAAAAATATAATGTTGATAAATACCAAGTAACAGAATTCTGTGGAAATGGGAATAGATCTGTCGTTTACCCCTTCGTTTCAGATTTTGAGTTTGTGTGATAAATACCAACCGTAGCAGAGAAAAAATAATGATCTCTAATGGTTGATTATAGCTTGCAAATTATGATTAGAAAATCATGTAAATGCAGTCGTGAAAACGAATATAACGGTTTTAACAGTTTTCAGATGTATAGACGATGATATTCCCATTGTTCTGGCGTAGGTTATACGTCTTATCAACTGGAATATAAGACTGTTGTTTACTGAAATATTCACCATGAACAAAGTCCTGACACGGGGTCTTTGCCAGATGGACACTCCCTCCCGAAGGAGTGTCGGAGTCTGTACAAGTGATGTACCGTTTACAGCCCTATGTCAAGGGCACGGTGAGGTCTTATTTAAGTCAGGTGGAGTACCGTTTACAGGCCTATGTCAAGGGCACGGTGAGTAAGACTGTTGCATAATGTCACCCGCAACAAACAGATGTAAAATCGTAAACAAAAGTTTGGTTAGTTAAGGATTGTCAGGAAACAGGACAAGTGTTTCGTCTTACTCATATGATGACCCGCAGCTGGAGCTTTTGATCATCTGACCGAGGCCTTCCGCTGGCTTACCGGTCCACTGCCTTTAAAAATTAAGGTTATCAGCATAACAACCATTTAGATATAGAACATTAGTAATATATACATTGTTATTACGATCATTTATTACATATAATTATTTTAAGCTTACCGATCCACCCCTTTAAAAATTATGGTTATGATTATAACAATTTTTATTACACAAACAAAAGACTTCCGTATTTATAAATGTGAGTTAAGAACGAGAAGTGAAGGGTATTCCTACGCTGGTAGACAGCGTAATGGCGTCATATTGCCACGCTGGTAGACTGCGTAATGGTGTCATATTGCCATGCTGGTAGACAGCGTAATAACGTCATATTCCCACGCTGGTAGACAGCGTAATGGTGTCATATTTCCACGCTGGTAGACAGCGTAATGGTGTCATATTTCCACGCTGGTAGACAGCGTAATGGTGTCATATTTCCACGCTGGTAGACAGCGTAATGGTGTCATATTTCCACGCTGGTAGACAGCGTAATGGTGTCATATTTCCACGCTGGTAGACAGCGTAATGGTGTCATATTGCCACGCTGGTAGACAGCGTAATGGCGTCATATTTCCACGCTGGTAGACAGCGTAATGGCGTCATATTCCCACGCTGATAGACAGCGTAATGGTGTCTATTCCCACGCTGGTAGACAGCGTAATGCGTCATATTCCACGCTGGTAGACAGCGTAATGGTGTCATATTCCACGCTGGTAGACAGCGTAATGGTGTCATATTGCCACGCTGGTAGACAGCGTAATGGTGTCATATTCCACGCTGGTAGACAGCGTAATGGTGTCATATTCCACGCTGGTAGACAGCGTAATGGTGTCATATTCCCACGCTGGTAGACAGCGTAATGGTGTCATATTCCACGCTGGTAGACAGCGTAATGGTGTCATATTGCCGCTGGTAGACAGCGTAATGGTGTCATATTCCACGCTGGTAGACAGCGTAATGGTGTCATATTCCACGCTGGTAGACAGCTAATGGTGTCATATTGCCACGCTGGTAGACAGCGTAATGGTGTCATATTTCCACGCTGGTAGACAGCGTAATGGTGTCATATTCCACGCTGGTAGACAGCGTAATGGTGTCATATTCCACGCTGGTAGACAGCGTAATGGTGTCATATTCCCACGCTGGTAGACAGCGTAATGGTGTCATATTGCCACGCTGGTAGACAGCGTAATGGTGTCATATTCCCACGCTGGTAGACAGCGTAATGGTGTCATATTCCCACGCTGGTAGACAGCGTAATGGTGTCATATTGCCACGCTGGTAGACAGCGTAATGGTGTCATATTGCCACGCTGGTAGACAGCGTAATGGTGTCATATTGCCACGCTGGTAGACAGCGTAATGGTGTCATATTGCCACGCTGGTAGACAGCGTAATGGCGTCATATTGCCACGCTGGTAGACAGCGTAATGGTGTCATATTGCCACGCTGGTAGACAGCGTAATGTTGTCATATTGCCACGCTGGTAGACAGCGTAATGGTGTCATTTTCCACGCTGGTAGACAGCGTAATGGCGTCATATTCCCACGCTGGTAGACAGCGTAATGGTGTCATATTCCCACGCTGGTAGACAGCGTAATGGTGTCATATTCCCACGCTGGTAGACAGCGTAATGGCGTCATATTCCCACGCTGGTAGACAGCGTAATGGTGTCATATTGCCACTCTGGTAGACAGCATAATGGTGTCATATTGCCACGCTGGTAGACAGCGTAATGGCGTCATATTGCCACGCTGGTAGACAGCGTAATGGTGTCATATTGCCACGCTGGTAGACAGCGTAATGTGTCATATTGCCACGCTGGTAGACAGCGTAATGGTGTCATATTCCCACGCTGGTAGACAGCGTAATGGTGTCATATTCCCACGCTGGTAGACAGCGTAATGGTGTCATATTCCCACGCTGGTAGACAGCGTAATGGTGTCATATTTCCACGCTGGTAGACAGCGTAATGGCGTCATATTGCCACGCTGGTAGACAGCGTAATGGTGTCATATTGCCACGCTGGTAGACAGCGTAATGGCGTCATATTGCCACGCTGGTAGACAGCGTAATGGTGTCATATTGCCACGCTGGTAGACAGCGTAATGTTGTCATATTGCCACGCTGGTAGACAGCGTAATGGTGTCATTATCCCACGCTGGTAGACAGCGTAATGGCGTCATATTCCCACGCTGGTAGACAGCGTAATGGTGTCATATTCCCACGCTGGTAGACAGCGTAATGGTGTCATATTCCCACGCTGGTAGACAGCGTAATGGCGTCATATTCCCACGCTGGTAGACAGCGTAATGGTGTCATATTCCCACGCTGGTAGACAGCGTAATGGCAAACAACTGTGATGACTACTTAGAGAAGATCAAGCAAAAAGATTGGAAGGATTACTTGTTAGCAGTAATACAAGCAACGTGGAACATTAACTTGTACAGAACGCACTGGAAAATATACATTTTTTTTAATCAGACGTGTGGTAGGCAGCTGGAAAGAAATCAATGAATAAATAGCGTAAAAAAAATTGGGAATCCTCACTCTTTTATGATAAATTTGTATGGCAAATTGGGACACCAAGATCATCAGCGCTACTCAACTAACTATTAACGGGTAATTACAGAAAAACTTAATTACATTCGGAAAATCGTTAATGATCTTACCGCGGTATTATACCAATCTTAGAGCGATGTTTACCTCGCTCTTACAGCGATTTCACATTAATGTTAGAGCGATTTTCAAGACGCTTTTCAGCGATCTTACGGGGATGTTACTCAGGAACCAAACCACATACCACGGGTGGGGTTCGAACCCGCGGTCAGAGAGTCTCAGAACTCCAGACCGTGGCTTACGCGACGGTCTGGAGTTCTGAGACTCTCTGACCGCGGGTTCGAACCCCACCCGTGGTATGTGGTTTGTTTGCAATCGTGTCATTACGATTTCGTGAGTCATGTTACTCATGATTTGAAACCGTGAATCGTACATTAATTTTGATATTTTATTGTTATGGACCAGTTCAGAGTTTGGCTCTGGAGAGCTATTTCTAAGTTGAACATTGTGATTACATCTTGAACTACAAACTACTGATACCTGATTCAAAGTAACAAGCTTTCCTCTTTACTTGTCTCTCTCTCCATACCTGTCTCTCTCTCTCTCTCTCTCTCTCTCTCTCTCTCTCTCTCTCTTCCTCTCTCTCCTCTCTCTCCCTCTCTCTCTCTCTCTCTCTCTCTCTCTCTCTCTCTCTCTCTCTCTCTCTCTCTCTCTCTCTCTCTCTCTCTCTCTCTCCCTCCCTCTCTCTCTCTCTCCCTCTCCCTACCAGGCAAAACAAAGCTCCTGCAAACTAGATGATAAAATGTTTACACGGTATCCAATTGAAATTTCATAAGGACTGGCGCGTCCAGCTTGCTGGCTAGTGTATTTCTTGCTGGCGGAGCTGTGGGCTGTTCTCTGCATTATTTATTATCATACTGTGCAATGAGAGAGAGAGAGAGAGAGAGAGAAAGAGAAAGAGATAATAAGAGATGGTGAGTGGGAAGGGAAAGGGGAGAATGCAATGGAGTGACTGAGATGAAGAAATAAAGAGAGATAAAAAGACGGCAGAAACTCTTCTTCAAATTCTATAATCTCACAGAAACAGCAAAGGAGTTGAGGTCATACAAGAGCTTCACGCTTGCAACAGTCGTGATAGAAACTCTTGGTCTGTTTACAACCCTCTCAGTGTACCCTGCCGTGTGTCCAACACTCTCAGTGTACCCTGCCGTGTTGTCCAACACTCTCAGTGTACCCTGCCGTGTGTCCAACACTCTCAGTGTACCCTGCCGTGTGTCCAACACTCTCAGTGTACCCTGCCGTGTGTCCAACCCTCTCAGTGTACCCTGCCGTGTGTCCAACACTCTCAGTGTACCCTGCCGTGTGTCCAACACTCTCAGTGTACCCTGCCGTGTGTCCAACACTCTCAGTGTACCCTGCCGTGTGTCCAACACTCTCAGTGTACCCTGCCGTGTGTCATCATACACACGGAGTGTGTCATAAACTTAATACACACAGGATGTGTTCATAAGATTCACACACACACACACACACACATACACACACACACACACACACACACACACACACACACACACACACACACACACACACACACACACACACACACACACACACACACACACACACACACACACACTGGGTGTCTTGTAAGAAATAAGTTTTTGAAAACTATTGGAAATGCAACTCACATTATTCTTTCTGGAATATAATGCAGTTTTGTGACAGATTATATTTTGTAAGTGTTTCCGAAGTTTTGCTCCCCTGACACGCCTTCACTGGCACCCATCACAGTGCCAACTTCAACCATTCCCTAACACGTACTCCCAGGCACCATAGTTCCAACCTTCCATACCTTCACGTGGTTCCTGGCACCTCCACTCTTCAGCGCTGATAAATTGATGGAAAAACACAAAGCTGTGAGCGTCGTGCAACGCAAGCAGTTTTGTAGGCTCGAACCCCCGGTCGCTAAACGTAAGACAATCACACGTCTAGCTGTTCTCGACTAGCTGAGTGAGGATAAACTCAACTTTTAAAAACTAGGTTTAAATATCTAGGCACACCAGTCTTCAAACGTACCAGACGCACCTGCGGTTTAAGCGTCGTAGACGTGCTGAGGTTACGCGTCGTAGACGTGCTGAGGTTTAAATGTCCCAGGAGCGCTGAGTTCCAAATGTTTAACATTGTTGTTATTTTTCTTGTTAAGGAAAACGTACGAGACACGTGAGATGACCCGCTTAGTGTTGACGGTACTATAGTGGGGGCGATGATGGGGGTGATGGGGAGGGATGCCATGGGTGCACTGGGGGAAGACTGTAATGGGGAAAGAGATCGTTGGTGGTTGATTGTGGAGGGGAGTGTTAAAGATGAGGGGTGAAATGAGGGTGGTAGATGATGAGGGTGGAAAAATAAACACATAAGCAGTATAATGTGATCCTTTATTGACAACGTTTCGTCCACGCAGTGGGCTTTATCGAGTCACAAACATGAGGGTGGTGGGGATGACAAAGGTTGTAATGAGAGGTAGGATAGAGGGCAGCAGAGGTAGGTGGGACTGCTCGTAGGGATGTCAGGGAGGGTGGACACAGATATGGTAACCCATTGTCAAGTGGGTGTCACTGCTGGCAGCTGACGGCAGAGGGAGCAGTGGAATGGGTTTACCTTTTCCACTTTCTACTTCCTCTTTCTCTTTCACATTTTATTTCCTCTTCATCTGCTTTTGTAAGCAAAATTTTTTTCAGCTTCTATCTGCTCTCAGATTCTGACCTGTCTCTGTCAAGAAAAATCCTGCCATTTTTGGCGAGGCTCCCCTTCCTCACTATTATTCTCTCTGCCTGCTGGTGTACTCACCTGGTTGTGTTTTTGAGGGGTCGAACCATAGCGTCTGGCCCTGTCTCTTTATTCTTTTCAACTGAGTCTTTAGCTGCCATCTATTTTACTTGATTCCTTCTCCTCGCATCTCAGACTGCCTCCCCCTATCACTTCTATCAAATATTTTGAACATTTTCCATGTCTTGATTGTTTTGTTGCTTGGGTCTAGGTTTGTACTGCTACGTTAAGGAACCCAGCCCAGTCGTTCACTTTTCTCTGTTAGTTCCCATTTTGTCTTACGCAGTTGTCGATTAGACACTTGGCCTGGTGTGTGTGTGTGTGTGTGTGTGTGTGTGTGTGTGTGTGTGTGTGTGTGTGTGTGTTGTGTGTTTTGTGTTCATGTGAGTGTGTATACTAACCTATTCGAGGTGTGCTGTTGCAGAGGCAACAACCTTTTCCCAGGGTGAAAAATGTGTGAGATTCTGAGTAAGCCCCGAGTAGTGATAATGATACCTAGATTTTTGGTCACTTCAAGATCTAAAAGGTATTCCCGTATCACAGTCCCAGCCCCCTCTACTTCCACAGTCCCAGCCCCCTCTACTTCCACAGTCCCAGCCCCCCTCTACTTCCACAGTCCCAGCCCCCTCTACCTCAACCCATACAAGAGGCATGGTAACTGTACTGCAAAAAAACCTTCAATAGGCATAGGAGCCGGAACTCAACAGGTCTAGGAGCTATACCTCAACAATTTTGGCTGAAGAAACTCACGCATCATTACTACCAATTTTTTCTTAACTCTGAAACTGAGCTCATTGCTATTTTTTTAATAAACAAAAGAAAATGCCTGAATTAAGACACATAACATCAATAAACATCACTCTAGCCAGAAATGTTGACACACAAGACTGCTAAACACTTCAACATTTCTGACCACAACAACACAGTCACTGCAGTGATGGTCCTTATGTCCAGAGGGAATGATAATACTTCAAGGGGTGTGCCTGTGAAGGGCTTTTGATCCAAGGAATTGTATCTCCTTCCGGGGATCATACTTCCGTAAATAACAATGATGATAATAATAATAAGAGAAAAATATTATTGATAAAATTAAAAATAATTGTACTAATAATCATTACAGTCGTGATCATCATTATTATATTCATCGACACCATTATCACCATCACCGGCTTCACCATCGTTATTATTATCACCATCATAAAAATCATCATCAAAATTCTCATCAGCATCATCATCACTGTCATCATCATAATTCTCATCAGCATCATCATCATCATTATAACTATCGTCATCATCACTGTCATCATCATCGTCATAGTCATCATCACCGTCATAGTCATCATTATCATCACTGTCATCATCATCATTATAACTATCGTCATCATCACTGTCATCATCATCATCATGAAGGAGGGTCCTCGCAGGCTAGGTCAGAGACTGAGTCTTCCTAATGAGCTTCAATAACCTTGTGTACCGTCTTGCAAGACAGTCTCTCACGGAGATAAATATTGTCACGACGAGACAGTCTCTCTTCTTCTCTCTCTCTCTCTCTCTCTCTCTCTCTCTCTCTCTCTCTCTCTCTCTCTCTCTCTC
Source organism: Cherax destructor (assembly GCA_009830355.1). Taxonomy (NCBI): domain Eukaryota; kingdom Metazoa; phylum Arthropoda; class Malacostraca; order Decapoda; family Parastacidae; genus Cherax; species Cherax destructor. The sequence continues at coordinate 82,919 of WNWK01007763.1, forward strand.
TCTCTCTCTCTCTCTCTCTCTCTCTCTCTCTCTCTCTCTCTCTCTCTCTCATTCATGTTTATCATCTTAACTGTAGCAAACAATAAGTGTGTGAAAGTATAAATCATCAATAAATATAAGAGTAAAATCTGGGCAGTCATTCACTAGGACTACCCAAAATGGACAACAACAACTGCTGCTGCTGCTACCACTATTACCACCACCACTACTACTATTACTAATACTTCTAATACTACTACTAATACTACTACTGCTACTACTAATACTGCTGCTACTACCATTACTACCACTACTATCACTGCTACTACCACCCCTACTACTACTAATACTACTATTACTACTACTTCTATTACTACTACTACTACTATTACTACTACTATTGCTATTACTACTACTACTATTACTACTGCTACTACTATAACTATGACTGCTATTACTACTTCAACAACTACTACTACTACAACAACTACAATTGCTACTACAACTACTACTACTACTACTACAACTACTGCTACAACTACTACTACCACTACTACTACTACAACTACCACTACTACATCAACACCAACAACAAACATTGACTGTATCAGGTATCCCCAGAGGGATGCCCTTAAGTGCTAGTTTGATTTTTTTTTCCCCTTTTCAAGAATTTCGTTTACATCTTGAGAACGCCTCATCCGATCGACTTTGAAATTTCCACGCTGGTGTACCATGACCTGTGAACAGGTCATGCATCAGTTGGTGCATGAACCCTCTGGTCAGTTTTACACACATCATTCCCCGATTTACATTCCATGTTTTATCTTGAGACTGCCTCTTGAGATCGCCCGCCTTCTTTGAATACTGATCTATCTTAGAAGGTCGGAACTGTTATTTGAGTTAATAAGTGAGACATGTGCAACAGTTAGGTAGCTTTATTCCGAAACGTTTCGCCTATACAGTAGGCTTCTTCAGTTGAATATAGAGGAAGCAGTAGAGATGTAAAGACGGTGTAATCAGTCCTCACCCTCGAAGGCGTAGTTTGGAGGTGGTTAGTCCCTCAGCCTGGAGAAGAGTTCTGTTCCATAGTCTGAAATATTGCTCCAGGTTTGAATTGATTTCCGGCAGCGTAGATGCTAATTTAGCTATTTTATTAAAGAAATTGTGAATGCCGCATCGTATAGTCTTCGAACCTTCAATACCTTTAAAACTGTAACTTCTGAGATGATTAAAACTAAATGCTGGAGCATTTCGGATACTGATCACTGAGAGATAACTGGAGAATGACTCTTCTAACTGATTTCAAACCTTCAAAGCTCGTGTATCTTACCTAGTCGAAGATCTGAATTGGTTTTGATCTGTGTAGGTGTCAATGTGCCATATTTTCGAGAAACTGGGATATTGGTTACCACATGATAATTTGTGAATGCCTCGTCAGATTAATTTCAAATCTTCAATGCTGATATATAACTTCGCTACAAATTTCTACCGCATTTAAGTTTTTGCGTGCATTGAGGTAGAAGAGGCTGGGCTTATGGAAAACAGGGCTACCTTTCTAGAATCACGAAGCGACAGAAACACATCCAGCTGTTCAGTTTGTGTGCACTTTACATCATACGGATTCATCAGCGCAATTTCGCGGTGTTCTGAATCCAATTTATACACTTTTGCAGCCTTTTGTCGAGTCGTATAGTCGTTTTACAGCAAGCTATCTTGCTGCGGAAATGCCCGGGCTTAAAAACTGAGCGAGGCTGATGCATTTTGCGTATTCCCTCCTGCGGAGTCAACACTCTGAGTGGAGCAACTGCAAAAGAACAGTGCAAGGTTGCATGTAGGAAGAATGCTTGTGTGTGTGTGTAGTGTGTGTGTGTGTGTGTGTTTCTGTATGTATGTGTGTGTACGTACACATACGTGTGCGTTACATAACTGTACTCACTAAGTCTTATTTACCAAGGACAAGTGACTGCTCCTGACCCCGCCGTGTAATCAGCCATTTCCCATGTGTACTGTGTTCTGTCCTTGTGGCCCATATCATACTCGTTCTTGAATGTGTACGACGTGGAGCATGTCACCACTACCTCCTCTAGCTCATTCCATTGCTCAACCACACTAACACTAAAGACTTATTAATGTATTATTGATTAATCACGTTTGCTTTTTAATTTCCAACCGAGTTGGAATTTTATACATAAGATATCTTGTCTCTCTGAATTTTCTAGGCTTCAGTGCTGTCAGGTTCTATTGTTTTGTTTTTTCCCGGTAAGTTATTCCTTTTAGTTCTGGGACAATTCTATTTGCAAACCTATGAATCTTTTTTTTTTTTTAATTTCCGAACCTGCTTGATCGGTGAGGGTGATAGTTTTATCATGCACCTTTGACTACACTATTCTGGGATGGTGTAGTCAAAAGTTTACAAAGGCACAAAGTGAGTCTAGGGTCTTTACTCCCCACACAAATATGGCTTCATCAAGATGTGTCAGCCATCCTGAGATGGAAATGTCCATGCATTAGTAACTCTAGAAATGCTAGAATGAAACATTTACAGCTCTAGGGCTCACTGAGGAATGCTTAATGGAGTCTTTGTTGTCAGTACCGGGTTTACCAGCCCAGGACAGCCAAGCAAAAGACACTGAAGAAAAAGATTGTTTTGCAAAGTCTGTTCCTGACTGTTGTTGGCAGCACGAACATTAGATGCAGCCCAAGCCAATACACTTTACTGCCCAGTCCAAGACAAGTAATATTGTGTATGGTGCGTTAGCATTGCATACTTCTTCTATCTGTTGCGCCATAACGGTAATTTAACACCATAACAGTAACATAGCACCATTCCAACACAATGAAGCACAATAACGCAACATAATATAACACAATAACATAACACCATAACACAACAATTCCCTTTGAACTTTAATAGAAAAAAAGTACTGATTATTGTTCCCAGGAGAAGAGAAATTTGGCTCAACTGCCGTCGATAAATGTAATAACTAGTAGTAGTAGTATTAGTAACTAGTAGTAGTAGTATTCAGCAGGGTAATTAAGCAGAGGAACTGCTGAAGAGGTGTCCTGGAGTGGAGAGGCAACTCCCTCCACCTCCCCCCCCCCCACACACACAGGTGTCTCAAACACTAATCTCTACCTCATTCGCTACTCCACTTTTTGTCTTGTATCTTACTTTCTGTTTAATAACATCAGCATTTCCCTGAAAAACCTCAATCGCTGACCAACCAGCGAGAACTTTACAGTTTCTTTAAACGAGGATCAGGCAGAAGGGGGGGGGGAGGGTATTATACAGAAGTAGCGTGTTGCACTGCAGTTTGCATCTTGATGTATGAGATACGAAAGAGCTTTAGTGATCATTTCAACGTGAAGGAGGAGCGGCACGAACAAATCACTGGTTGATTAAGTTTCTCAGAGGAGAATATGAATGTATCCAACACCACTAATGTGTTTCTTTTAACCTATTTTGGGACCTAGTTTCGAGGCCTTTTGTGTATCCATATTGCCCTGCCCTCCACGGGGATGGATACTGGGTGCACAGTAAATTAGCCTCCTTGGAGGCAAAATAAAAAAATGATATGAACACTAGTAAGCAAATTGTCCCTGCTTGTCGAGGTTCACTACAGTGACACTCACACCACTCACTCCAGCACTGGTACGCCAGTGGTCACTACTGTCATGGTCCACCATAATGACACACCACTCACTCCAGCACTGGTACGCCAGTGGTCACTACTGTCATGGTCCACCATAATGACACACCACTCACTCCAGCACTGGTACGCCAGTGGTCACTACTGTCATGGTCCACCATAATGACACACCACTCACTCCAGCACTGGTACGCCAGTGGTCACTACTGTCATGGTCCACCATAATGACACACCACTCACTCCAGCACTGGTACGCCAGTGGTCACTACTGTCATGGTCCACCATAATGACACACCACTCACTCCAGCACTGGTACGCCAGTGGTCACTACTGTCATGGTCCACCATAATGACACACCACTCACTCCAGCACTGGTACGCCAGTGGTCACTACTGTCATGGTCCACCATAATGACACACCACTCACTCCAGCACTGGTACGCCAGTGGTCACTACTGTCATGGTCCACCATAATGACACACACTCACTCCAGCACTGGTAGCCAGTGGTCACTACTGTCATGGTCCACCATAATGACACACCACTCACTCCAGCACTGGTACGCCAGTGGTCACTACTGTCATGGTCCACCATAATGACACAACACTCACTCCAGCACTGGTAAGCCAGTGGTCACTACTGTCATGGTCCACCATAATGACACATCACTCACTCCAGCACTGGTAAGCCAGTGGTCATTACTGTCATGGTCCACCATAATGACACACCACTCACTTCAGCACTGGTAAGCCAGTGGTCACTATTGTCATGGTCCACCATAAGGACACATCACTCACTCCAGCACTGGTAAGCCAGTAGGTCACTTTCTGTCATGGTCCACCATAATGACACATCACTCACTCCAGCACTGGTAAGCCAGTGGTCATACTGTCATGGTCCACCATAATGACACATCACTCACTCCAGCACTGGTAAGCCAGTGGTCACTATGTCATGGTCCACCATAATGACACATCACTCACTCCAGCACTGGTAAGCCAGTGGTCACTATTGTCATGGTCCACCATAAGGACACATCACTCACTCCAGCACTGGTAAGCCAGTAGTCATTACTGTCATGGTCCACCATAATGACACATCACTCACTCCAGCACTGGTAAGCCAGTGGTCACTACTGTCATGGTCCACCATAATGACACATCACTCACTCCAGCACTGGTAAGCCAGTGGTCATTACTGTCATGGTCCACCATAATGACACAACACTCACTCCAGCACTGGTAAGCCAGTGGTCACTACTGTCATGGTCCACCATAATGACACATCACTCACTCCAGCACTGGTAAGCCAGTGGTCACTACTGTCATGGTCCACCATAATGACACACCACTCACTCCAGCACTGGTACGCCAGTGGTCACTACTGTCATGGTCCACCATAATGACACACCACTCACTCCAGCACTGGTAGCCAGTGGTCACTACTGTCATGGTCCACCATAATGACACACCACTCACTCCAGCACTGGTAAGCCAGTGGTCACTACTGTCATGGTCCACCATAATGACACATCACTCACTCCAGCACTGGTACGCCAGTGGTCACTACTGTCATGGTCCACCATAATGACACACACTCACTCCAGCACTGGTAAGCCAGTGGTCACTACTGTCATGGTCCACCATAATGACACACACCACTCCAGCACTGGTAAGCCAGTGGTCACTACTGTCATGGTCCACCATAATGACACATCACTCACTCCAGCACTGGTAAGCCAGTGGTCATTACTGTCATGGTCCACCATAATGACACATCACTCACTCCAGCACTGGTAAGCCAGTGGTCACTATTGTCATGGTCCACCATAAGGACACATCACTCACTCCAGCACTGGTAAGCCAGTAGTCATTTCTGTCATGGTCCACCATAATGACACATCACTCACTCCAGCACTGGTAAGCCAGTGGTCACTACTGTCATGGTCCACCATAATGACACATCACTCACTCCAGCACTGGTAAGCCAGTGGTCATTACTGTCATGGTCCACCATAATGACACATCACTCACTCCAGCACTGGTAAGCCAGTGGTCATTACTGTCATGGTCCACCATAATGACACATCACGCACTCCAGCACTGGTAAGCCAGTGGTCACTACTGTCATGGTCCACCATAATGACATCACTCACTCCAGCACTGGTAAGCCAGTGGTCACTCCTGTCATGGTCCACCATAATGACACAACACTCACTCCAGCACTGGTCAAATATACATATATCTTTTTTTGATCTAATCCTTCATGTCCTTTTAGTATCTTCATGCTCATGCCTCCTTTTATCCTCCTATCAAACAAGGTGGTCATCTTTGGTATTTTCTGATTATCATCCTAACTCATTTTTTGAAGCCCTTTAGAAATTTTCTAACTTACCCAAAATCTTAAGGTGTGAGCACCATACAACCGCTGCATATTGCAGTTTTGCCCTAATCTACTTTATGTTCTAAACATTTTTTTTCATAATTTGTCCAGCCTTAAATTTGAAATGTTATTGTATAATTTGCCAGTGTGGCACATGAATATCTCAAAATTCTATTTAAATGATCTGGTAAGACATGTTTCAATAATGCCAAGAGCCCCATCTCTGTCTGACACTCAGTTTTTGTTACACTGCATATTGATCATGTATTAGGACTGAAGAAGCCACTCAGGGCGAAACGTTTCCTCTGATAAATGTTCTGTACTATACATTAGTGTTTTTCGTCAAAACGTTTATCAAGGATTTTCGTAACTATCACAATGACTTCATTGGCTCGAAATATATGAAATTAAAGACAGAGAACCGAATTGTTTACCATTTAGTAAGTCTCTGTACTTTGCGTTTTATAAGTTTTTCTCAATTACTTTTTCCAATATTTTTTTTACACCAGTGCTTATCAAAGTAAGAAGCCGCCTAGAGTTTAAAGGGTCCCTCCCTCGCCACCCTTTATAAATATTGGAATAATGCGCGTCATATTCTTTTTTATTTTCTTATAGTGAAATCTTAAAAAGTTTTCCAAATTAGCTGGGAACATTCTTCTGCACATACTTTTGAAACTCGAGGTGCTATCTCGTCTGGTCCTTTTGCTTTTTTTTTTCTTGTCAGCATCCACGAGCAATTTCTTAACTTTGACTTTGGTTATCTTAGTGTCCATCATTTCAAATATCCTTCGTGGTGAACACTCTCAAACCTTCTGTTTAAAACCTCAATCATTTCCTCCTCAACCTCACTGATTTTGCTCTTTTCCATTTTTATTAATATTTTGTCTTTGTCATTTAGATTATACTTTTTTTTTGCAGACTTGAAAAAAAGATTTGGTTCTTCTTTACTCTTGCCTGCTAATTTCCTTTTCATAGTTTCTTTCTTCCTCTCTCCTTACATTTATTTATTCATTTCTAGCCTACTTGAATCTCTGATAGGTTTGACCCTCTTCTTATATTGATTCCAAGTCCTTCTTCATAGTTCACCAGCGTCCTACCCTTAAACCACTGTATTATATTACTTCCTTTATTCTGTTTTGGGAATACACTGTTGAATCACACTTTCATACAGGTGACATAATTCTTCGTACAAATATCTAGGTCTGTCACTTGTAAGATTCCTGTCGTACAAATATCTAGGTCTGTCACTTGTAAGATTCCTGTCGTACAAATATCTAGGTCTGTCACTTGTAAGATTCCTGTCGTACAAATATCTAGGTGTGTCACTTGTAAGATTCCTGTCCATCAAGCTTCAGCAAAATGCTGCTTTAGAGATTTTCATTTTCCTTATAATCTAGTCTTCCTTGTTTGTTAACTTAAATTTCGTCTCCTAAGTCATATTTCTCTGCATATATTATTTACAGCAGAACCTGATCACTCAGTAGTGTTCTAGCAGTACTGTTCTAGCAGTACTAGGTCTAGCAGTACTGTTCTAGCAGTACTAGGTCTAGCAGTACTGTTCTAGCAGTACTAGGTCTAGCAGTACTGTTCTAGCAGTACTAGGTCTAGCAGTACTGTTCTAGCAGTACTGTTCTAGCAGTACTAGGTCTAGCAGTACTGTTCTAGCAGTACTAGTTCTAGCAGTACTAGGTCTAGCAGTATTGTTCTAGCAGTACTGTTCTAGCAGATTGTCTACAGTACTAGTCTAGCAGTACTAGGTCTAGCAGCTTTTTCTAGCAGTTTGTTAGCGTTTCTAGCAGTACTGTTCTAGCAGTACTAGGTCTAGCAGTATGTTCTAGCAGTACTGTTCTAGCAGTAATGTTCTAGCAGTACTGTCTAGCAGTTAGGGCTAGGTACTTTCTGCAGATAGG